>OY720034.1:1320205-1355351 GCA_963082485.1 Eudonia mercurella | reverse complement strand
GAAAGTTAGTGAGCCGCCAGCCTGATATCAGAATGACGGGTGTATTTTTGATACGAGCAAATTACTTACTATCTAAGGATGAAAACATTACCGTAGCAATGTTCCGGCAATGTGCTTGAAAGTACCAAAAGCACAATTAGATGCGGTGAAAGATTTAAAAGTAATTTTGAAAATAAACATTCAAAATTTTAACGCCTGCTCATTTCATACAGGCAATCCGACGAATCAGCAGGCGTTAAAATTTAGAACTTTTATTTTCAAAATTGCTATTAAATCTTTCACCGTATCTGATTCTGTTTTTGGTACGTTCGAGCACATTGCCGGAACATTGCTACGGTAATGTTTTCATCCTTAGATAGTAAGTAATTTGCTCGTATTAAAAATACACCCGTCATTCTGATATCAGGCTGGCGGCTCACTAACTTTCTGAAATAACTCTGGTTTTTTAAAAGCACATTGCTTTAAATTTTACGCACATTCCTCACATTGCTAGAACATTGCTTTCATGTGTATAGAATCACTGTTTAGTGACGTACACCCGTCATCCTGATGTTCACACTTTTTGGACCAATTTATTAACGGTTCAAAGAACCTCAATTCTTTCTTTAAGTAACTTTTTGGTTCTTTGAAAAATTGTTAATCGGGCAATATTAGATTTCTAATACAAGGAAAGGAAGAATCAGTGTGTTGAAAAAACACTTATAATATACCTGATGACAAATGTCTTCCAACAGCTCCATGGTGATGTCCTCCACGAACATGTCCCACCAGGCGCTGTGCTTGGGCACCCGCCCGTTCCAGTCCACTACTTCGAACTTGCTTAGCTTGCCGGCTAGGAACATGAGCGCCACAGCGATCACCTCTGGCTCCCATTGCAGACATAATGTTGTACATAAACTGTTCAAATTAAAACAGATTTCACACTGTATTTGGTGTTGTTCATGGTAAGTACATAAAAAATGACTGCTGATAAAAGTAGCAAATATTACGGTCAGAGTGTTTTACAAGTATAACAGTTAATTGTTTGTTTTATAGAATGTTTGACACAAAATCAAAATAATAATATCAATATTGAAATTTCTAATAATTAATTTAATAATAAGGAACCAATACATGTGTAAATAATTGTAGCACTTCACTAACCTGTCATTGACAAAAGTCCAGGCCATCTGAACCATCTTCTGTAACTTTGTTTTATCTCCTTTGAGGCACTTAGCATACTTGAGCAAGTAACCATATGGGTGCTCCACCTGTAGGTCGAACTTGATGGTCTGTAGCAGTATCCTCTCGAGGGTCATCACCTCTTCTTTAGGGTCCTCGCCGAACGTACCAAATTTCTCATCGGTCAGCAAGGATCTTGCTACCTTTATTATATCTTTACACTTCTTAGGCGTCTCTTCCACTTTACCCGCCAAGAAGAGACAACAACACGCGGTTATATATCTAGGAAAAGTTCGGAACGAGTGGAACATGTAAAAACGATGAAAATAAACAACACCAGTGGCCACTGTATTATAACCTAAGTCCATTTTTGATCCCGTATCAATGATAAACCGCGCACCTTCCTTACGATACCGATTTTCCGTGTCATTACTAATCCCATCGCGAAAGGATGGTGTATTCTGTAAATCCTTTTTATCATAATACCAATAAGGCATTTTGTAGTTAAACTAAAGAGAAAATAGGTATCAATAAATAATAGTCATCTATCCTCCAGTTCTCCACTACTAATAAAATCAAATGAAATGACAGCTACAACAAACTTTCACATCGAGCGATTTAAATATCGCCGATTTGTCTAAGTTTCTCATACAAAACTTCACTTCGCAAATTGGTAGGATAATGTCCATGCGTGACATTCACATTTTTTTAGTTAAGGTTTTTGTTGTTGGCTTTGCACTCTCAATATTTTTAGCTACTGTTTTTTTATTGCTAGACGGACCATGGTATGTTCCGATATACAGTGCGAGCACTGTAAAGTGTGACGTCAATTTAGTATACTGCGAAGCCGTTCATTTATAGTTTGCTATACTGGTTACTGTTTAAAACGGAACGCAGTCCAGTATACTGTCAATCAATAGTGCAAGTTTTTTAAATTTCTGGACGCTGTTGATCACGTGATCAAAGCACTGAGAGCAGTAGAGCACCTTACCTCGAAAATGTCAGTGCTTACAGTACAAAAATGGCGACGATTTATGACGTCATATATTTCCCTAGGATACTGCGGCAGTATACTGTTGGCCCGAGTAGTTTGTTACGCATTATTAAACTTAATACTGTAGCCGCACATACACAATAATAATTTGATCGTTGTAAAATACCACGCCGCGCGCAGCGCTTTGTCTCAGCTTAGCACCAAATGTTTCCCGCGCCGCGCGCAGCCGCACGCACACAATAATAATTCACCGTTGTGAATACCCACGCCGCGCGCAGCGCCTTGTCTTAGCTAGCACCAGATGTTCTCACGCCGCGCGCCTGCAGCGCTTTCTCTTTACGTGCAACCAATGTTATTTAAAGGACGAGTAACCCTAATAAAAGAGGCATTCCACAACTGACAATCCTGTGTTTCACTTCTCTCCGCACCAACGCCAATAACGCTAGTATCGCCAAGCGACATCGACAAACCAATACCATAGCATAGCGAAACTACTACCGCTAAAGTGGTGACCCGACAGAACACAACAACCTACAACAAGAAGAACAGAAGAATGGCAAACGAAGAGCCAGCAACAACCTCAGTACCATCAACACTGAACCGGCAAGAAAAGCACGTCGAAATGCAGTTCATAGTCGACGAAATAAGAAAATTACATTTGGAAGTTGCAGAACTACGAACATTTCGTAACAACTATCCGTACCCTCAACCGCCACCACAGCCACGCTACCACTACGCACCACGATCGCAACGTCATATCGCAAGAAGTAGAACTATCAGCCGTTCACCGTCTCCTTCTCGCAGCCGCAATGGACCATCTCGTTCTCGCTCTGCCACACCATCACCATTCTGCTTCTACCACAACCGATTTGGAAAACATGCAAGACGCTGCACAACACCTTGCAGTTTCAACACCGAAGAAAAAGCGGAAAACTAAAAAACACGTTGGCAGAGGCGGAACCCAACGTCGGAACTAGAGCATACCGCCTATTCGTCACCGATAAAACCACAAGACTATCATTTTTAATAGACACCGGCGCAAACATCTCCGTCCTACCTAAGCAAAAAGGAACCGTTGCGAAGCCTCTTCCATTCATCCTGTACGCCGCAAATAGCACTATAATACCAACCTACGGTGAAAAAACACTAACATTGGACCTCAACCTACGAAGACCCTACAAATGGCGTTTCATCGTGGCCGATGTTAGCAAACCTATAATCGGAGCAGACTTTCTAAACCATCACAATCTATTGGTTGATTTGAAGAACCGCAGACTAATAGACAACACAACGAAGCTCGGTACCAATACCATTAAAAGCTGCACCAACATGCCTACAGTTCGCAGCATCGATGTCCAACAAGCATACCATGACATACTAGCAGAGTACCCCGGTATCACGCGCCTCACTTCAATGAAACTCAACCCCAAACTCAGAGTGGAACATTTCATCGAAACAACAGGCCCGCCTATTCACTGCCGCGCTCGCCCCATCCCACCGCATCGCTACGATCAAGTCAAAATGGAGTTTGAAAACATGATTAGCCAAGGCCTATGCAGACCAAGCAAAAGCCCTTGGGCAAGCGCACTCCACATCGTACCTAAGAAAAACGGCGACCTGCGTGTCTGTGGAGACTACAGACGCCTTAACACAATTACGAAACCCGATCGCTACCCAATACCACGTATAAGGGATTTCACACACCAACTCGCTGGGAAAACAATATTCAGCACAATTGATCTCAACCGGGCGTACCAACAGCTGGCAGTTCGAGAAGAAGATATTGAAAAAACGGCTATCATCACGCCCATGGGACTATTTGAATTTCCACGCATGTGCCCAGGTCTCAAGAACGCAGGACAAACTTTCCAACGGTACATTCACGAAGTACTAAGGGGGCTACACTTTGTTTTTCCGTTCATTGATGACCTGCTTTTGGCATCAGACAACCCCATCCAGCACAAAGAACACTTACGGATCGTTTTAAGCAGACTGGAAGACAATGGCATTACTATAAACCCGGCCAAATGCAACTTCGGCAAAACGCAAGTACAGTTTCTAGGATACACAGTATCGCAAAAAGGCATAAAACCACCACAGCACAAAGTCCAAGCCATCACGGAGTACACGAAGCCAACGAATGTGGAAGAACTCAGACGCTTTCTCGGAATGATAAACTTTTACCGTGAACACATTCCGAACGCCGCAGCCATACAAGCACCACTAAATTCGTACCTGCACAACACAAAAAAACGTGACAAGACCGCCATCGAATGGAACAATGAAGCGGAAAAAGCATTTATAGATTGCAAAACAAGCATCATAAACGCTGCCTTGCTCGCCCACCCATCGCACGATGCTACACTCGCTTTATTCTGCGACGCCTCCGATAACGCAGCCGGCGCCGTACTACAACAACACTATAACAATCAATGGCAACCACTCGGATACTTCTCAAAGAAATTTACGACCGCACAGAAGAACTATTCGACATACGACAGAGAGCTACTAGCTATCTATATGGCACTCAAGCATTTCAGAAAAACCTTTGAAGGACGCCACCTCATTATTTTCACTGACCACAAGCCACTCACATTCGCTATGTTAAAAACGCAAACTGCAAACGAAACGCCACGTCGAACTCGCCAATTTCTATTCATCAGCGAATTCACTACAGACATACGACACATCAGTGGAAAAGACAATATAGTCGCCGACGCCCTAAGCCGAATAGAAACTATATCGTGCCCGGAAGCCATAACCTACGCAGATATCGCCAACGCGCAAGAAAGGGACAGCAACATATCACAACTAGCAACTCAGAATACAAGCAACATCTCAATCAAGAAAATTAATATCCCCGACACCGAACTCGATCTGTATTGCGAAACATCTACGCCCTACTTACGACCGTACATACCTACAGATTATAGAAGACAAGTTTTTAACATCATTCACAACGTGAGTCATCCCGGAACCCGTACAACACGCAAACTCATCGCAAAAAAATACTTTTGGCCAAAAATGAACTCGGACATCGGCAAATGGACAAAAGCGTGCATTCCATGTCAAAAGAGCAAGATACAACGTCATACTATTTCACCAAACTCATCATTCCCGCCAGCTGACCGATTTCAACACGTGCATATCGACATCGTTGGACCGCTACCTACCACAGAACACGGCCAACGTTACGTAATCACGATGATAGACAGAGAGACCCGATGGCCCGAAGCAATACCTACAGACGACATCTCAGCAGATACAGTAGCGAAAGTCGTCTACCAACATTGGATCACACGCTTCGGATGCCCAGTAACCCTAACAAGCGACCAAGGTCGACAATTTGAGAGTCAACTTTTCATTAACCTGATGAAAGAAATGGGAATAGCGAAAACACGCACAACGGCTTACCACCCACAATCAAACGGAATAGTCGAACGTTGCCGTTGGCACCGATCACTTAAGAATGCTTTACGCGCAAGACTCATCGCCGCTTCAGCTAAATGGACAGATGAACTACCAACAGTTCTATTAGGGTTGCGAGCAGCCCTACGCACAGACACATCAGTTAGCGCAGCCGAATTAACCTACGGCTACCATCTGCGATTACCAGGCGAATTTTTCAACGCAAGCACTAACTTACCTACAATGGATTATACTTACGTTGAAAAATTACGAGATACCATTCAAGCCATCAAGCCGACAACAGCAAGTTCACATCATAGTAACAATAAACACCTGTTTGTGCATAAAGACCTTAGTACATGCACGCACGTGTTTATTAGAACAGGTGAAAAAACCGCTACAGCCACCGTACGAAGGTCCCTACCAAGTCATAGATCGGAACAATAAAGTTTTTACCATCAAGCTACCTCAACGTGAAGCAAACATATCGATCGACCGGTTGAAACCCGCATACGTATTGCAAGAACAAAAATACACCTTCGAAGTACCCATACAAAAAACAGCAGAAGAAACAGTACCAACACAACCCCGCAGCATGACGACACAACCGGCAGATAAGCGAACCACATCCGGCCGAGTCGTCAAGCCACCTGTACGCTTCGCTTGAGGAGGAGCACTGTAGCCGCACATACACAATAATAATTTGATCGTTGTAAAATACCACGCCGCGCGCAGCGCTTTGTCTCAGCTTAGCACCAAATGTTTCCCGCGCCGCGCGCAGCCGCACGCACACAATAATAATTCACCGTTGTGAATACCCACGCCGCCGACAACATCTTCCCGGCCCTACTGCAATGGGGAGTGGATCTCCTTATTCCATGGCTGGCAGTAATCTACCAAGCTTGTTTAGCACACAATTACATACCACTTGCATGGCGTGAGGTGAAAGTGATCTTTATACCCAAGCCAGGTAAAACCGACTATACACTATTAACATTGGTATATCGTGTGAGCTGGCAATGGAAGTTCGGGAACGGGCGAGTGTGCAGACCGTTGAAAATCAAACGCGCTATGACATTTTATGACAATTTATTTTCAGTATAAATGCAAAAATGCTTTACATTTTATAAGATTAATAACAAATTAAAAGATTAGAAAATTCACATTATTGGAGCTACAAATTCATTGCTAAGGAAGTGACAGAAGTAAACTGACAGATACAGTGACAGATAGTCTTCACAAACTTGACACTATGTAAGGCTTTAGCTCATACAGCCAACTTATATTAAATGGAATGAATAGAATAAATAATATTTCTATCACTTCCCCTTATTCATTACATTTTTCAAACAAAAGAAATAATAAGGACATCACAGTTCCAAACACAAAAGAAAACTACATGCATATATATAGCATATCACAGTTTGTAAAAAGTCTCTACATCTTTAATATTTATCCCATTTATAAATTTTCTATGCTTCATTAAACTTAAAGGCTTAGTTAATATATCTGCCACCATTTCTTGTGTTGATAAATACTTAACATCAGCAAAACCTGTATTTATCAAGTCTTTTATGTAATGGTATCTTAAATCAATGTGTTTTGTACGTTTGTGGCAATACTCTTTACATTCTAACAGCTTTTGTGCACTCTGATTATCGTTATACACTACAATAGAAGGTGATTTATCAATTATCTCATTTAGAAAATTTTTAACAAAACGCAAGTCTTTACACACATCACAAATTGCTAAGTATTCGGCCTCTGTGCTTGATAGAGCCACACATTTTTGTTTACGGGCTTCCCAATTTATAGTATAATTCCCAAGCTTTATTACAAACCCTGTATATGACTTTCTGTCTACAATATCGTTAGCCCAGTCGGCGTCAGTATATGCAGTTATGTTTAAGTTACCAGTCTTATAAAAATATAAGCCATAACTTAAGGTTCCCGCTAAATACCTTAAAACACGTTTAGCCGCAAGCCAATGAGACATATTGAAGCCACAACAGAACTGACTCAGCTGACTACATACAAAAGCGATGTCTGGTCGAGTACATACAGCGAGGTACATTAGACTTCCAATCAACTCCCTATATGGGTACACATTTTCATCTAGACAATCACCATTCGGTTTATCTAATTTATTGTTAAGCATCATAGGAGTTGAGACTGGATTACATTTTTCCATTCCAAAACGCACCAAAAGTTTCTCTATATAACCTTTTGATTCATAGTTAAAATACCTTTAGATTTGTTACGAGATACATTAATACCCAAACATGTTTTTAGAATGCCCAGATCTTTAACAATAAATTCCTGTTGCAATAATTTTAACAATTTATTTTTAATTATAGAGCAATTTCCTAGAACATAGAAGTCATCTACATATAAGGCTATTATTGTTAAACTTTTATCACTCTTATTTATATAGACGCAAGGTTCACATTTGCTCTGTTTAAAACCATTATTAGATAACAGCTGATGCACTTTTTGATTCCACATGCGACTAGCTTGCTTAAGGCCATATATACTTTTTAATAAGTAACATACTTTATTATCATCTGAATTATAACCTTCCGGTAGTTCCATGAAGACATGCTCGTTTAGATCACTATTTAGAAACGCGGTCTCTACATCAAAATGACTGATATCTAAATCATATTCATTAGCTAAAGCGAATAAAGTTCTTAGTGTACTGTGTCTAACAACAGGTGAAAAAGTGTCACTATAGTCGACGCCTTGCCTCTGAGAAAACCCGCGCGCTACCAAACGAGCTCTAAATCTATCCTTACCTTCGCAGTTTTGTCTGATCTTGTAGACCCACTTACATTTTATTACATTTTTATTCTGTGGTCGATCTACGAGTTTCCAGACAGCATATTTGAGGAGAGCATTATACTCCTTCTCCATTGCACGTCGCCATTCTTCTTTGTCCGACGACGACATAGCCTCTTTATAAGAGAGAGGCTCTATCTCGTTGTGAACCAGCAGAGAGAGATCCCAGGAAAAATCATAATCTCCATACCTGAGTGGAGGCTTTCCACGAGTACTACGTACAGGGCGCGCAGCATCAGTTACCGAACCAGGATCCTGAAGGCCGGCACTAGACATCGCTTCCCCTCGACGTGACGACAGGTCATGCTCTGACGAGCTGTAGTCCAAGTCTGCATGATTTGGACTAGCAGCAGTCTCTGCTCCCTCGTCTCCAGTACAGTACTCCAAGTCCGCACCTGAATGTATGGTAGTATTAATATCATTCTGACTAGATTCACTATTATCTTTATCACTTAAGCTAATATCACAGTTAATTGCATCATTATTTAAAATACTATTATCATCTTTTTCATTATTTTGTAAAATTGTATTATTTAAGTTAGAATTCTGAATAGATACATCAACAAAGTGATTAGCAATGTTTTTATTTTTACAATGAACACAAGGATTATCATCCGTGTCCTTCAAAAACTTGTGCTCAAGAAATGTCACATTCCTAGCATAAAAAATTTGCCTTGGATTTTGTGGATCTGTCAACCTATAGCCTTTAGTTGAATCACTGTAGCCAATAAAAATATATCTTTTAGATTTAGGGTCTAATTTAGAACGTTTCTGCTCAGGAATTAATGAGTATGCAATGCAGCCAAAAACTCTAAGGTGACTAAGGTCTACATCTGAACCTGTCCACACTTGTTCAGGCATCAGTCCAGCAAGGGCAACTGTAGGGCTTCTATTCTTTAAATAAAGGGCCGTCATGACCGCTTCTCCCCAATATTCCCGGCTAAGACCAGATTCCTGCAGCATGCATCTTGCTTTCTCTAACAAAGTCCTATTTAGCCTCTCAGATACTCCGTTCTGCTGAGGGCAATACGGAACGGTTATTTGATGAATAATTCCTTGAGACTTAAGAAAAGATTTGAAGCGATCATTACAATATTCACCGCCTCCATCAGTTCGTAGACACTTTATGTTGGCTCCAGTCTGTTTCTCAACAAGGTTTTTAAAGTCAATAAAACGGGACATTACCTGATTTTTCTCTTGTAGAAGGTACACCCAACTCTTCCTACTGTAGTCATCTGTCAAGGTCAGCATGTACTTCGCATTGCCCCAACTTTTGATCGGCATCGGTCCACAGATGTCGGAGTGAATGAGCTCTAATCGACTAGTGGCACGCTTGGCTTCACCAGAGGGATAAGCTTTTGAGACTTGCTTGCCCTTCAAACAAGCCACGCACCCAGAGAGCTTGTGTTCTTCATCCTGAAACATAAGAGCTTTCTTTTGTCGCAATGTGCACATACCTCCATAACTCATGTGTCCCAGCCGCTTGTGCCAGAGCTCCGCTGACACTAACATTGCACTCTGTTTCTCCTGAACTCTATTCTTCAGGAGACCTGAAGAGCACTCACTTGGCTGCGAAGTATTATCTGCAGGTGTGATGCTATTCAGCTTGTAAACACCATTGACATCAGCTGCATGACCGTATACCATACCTGTGACCTTACAGTCCCTATCTTTATAAAAGTGACACCCTTTCTTGTCAAAAACAAGTACATAACCAGACTTAATTAGCCTACTAACGGAAAGTAAATTGGTAGCTAATTTAGGAACGAGCATAGCTTCTATTTCTATATTAGAACAAGGAATAATAAATTTACCCGATCCCTCACTATCCAGGTACGTATTATTAGCAATACAAACATGACTCTTCTTATTATTAAAATTTTTAAACATATTCTTATTATTTAACATATGACTGCTACACCCACTGTCAACTATGAAGTCAGTCTGTGTCACTGAATAGGCACAATCAGTCGCAATTGTAGCTTTCTCAGTCTTCTCTTTCTTCTGCTTCCTGAGCTTAAAGCATCTGTTACGAACATGTCCACTTTTTCCACAGAAATTGCAAATTATTTTCTTTTTGACAAAATAGGCATTATCTGTTGAAGATGTATGTTCATTGCCATTCTTCCGCATTTCTTCTTGCAGTAGGCGTGTTCTAACAAGCTCGCTCGAAAGAGATGTAGTACTGATACATGCAGTTTCCAGATTGCTGACCAAAACATCATATTCGCTTGGAAGACCAGATAGTAAAATCTCCGCTACCTCGTCGTCTTCGATGCTCCGTCCTATATCCGCTAACTGTGACACTAGGGTCATAACAGCATTGATGTATTCTTGCATGTTAGAATAATTTTTGTATTCTATATGGTGAAGTTGCCGGAGTAAAAGTACTCGCCTGTATAGTCCATGATCCTCAAATACCTTGGCTAAGTTCTTCCAAGCCTCACTGGCAGTTTTGGCGTTGCGAACATACTGGTATAAGGCAGGCTCCACACTAAGACAAATCCTTGCTAATGCTCTCTGGTCACGTTGGGTGTCTGTAGTGGCTGATTGATCCGATGATTCCACACAGCTCCAAATATTTTCTAAGGTTAATAGCATGCGCATCGAGAATTTCCAAGATACATAGTTTGACGAACCACGTAATCTCTCAATTGATATAGGCCCGGCGCCGTTGCCCGGTTGAGGGGCCGGCTGCTCAGCACCAGATGACGATGACGTCGGCATTTTGTCAATAGCGTGATAATCCGCACACTCTCTTCCTCTGCCCTTTGTTCCGATTGTATTTTTCTTGAATAATGTATTATATTAAATACTCACTGGGCACATAACCTATTAACATTGGTATATCGTGTGAGCTGGCAATGGAAGTTCGGGAACGGGCGAGTGTGCAGACCGTTGAAAATCAAACGCGCTATGACATTTTATGACAATTTATTTTCAGTATAAATGCAAAAATGCTTTACATTTTATAAGATTAATAACAAATTAAAAGATTAGAAAATTCACATTATTGGAGCTACAAATTCATTGCTAAGGAAGTGACAGAAGTAAACTGACAGATACAGTGACAGATAGTCTTCACAAACTTGACACTATGTAAGGCTTTAGCTCATACAGCCAACTTATATTAAATGGAATGAATAGAATAAATAATATTTCTATCATACACAACCCAAAGCTTACAGACCAATAA
Source organism: Eudonia mercurella (assembly GCA_963082485.1). Taxonomy (NCBI): domain Eukaryota; kingdom Metazoa; phylum Arthropoda; class Insecta; order Lepidoptera; family Crambidae; genus Eudonia; species Eudonia mercurella. The sequence continues at coordinate 1,343,754 of OY720034.1, read as the reverse complement.
GCCTAACATCTTTTCTACTGAAGACCCTTGAGAGACTCTGTGACCGATATATCCGGGATGGACCTCTTCGGGAGTTTCCACTACACAAACAGCAACACGCCTACTCCACAGGGAAGTCAACAGAATCCACACTCCATAGCGTGATTTCCAAGATTGAAAGTGCGGTAGACCATAAATGCTCTGCACTAGCGACTTTTATTGACATAGAAGGCGCCTTTGACAAAACCATATTCCATAGCATCAACGCAGCCCTCGAGGAACACGGTGTAAACTCGACCCTGCGAGGATGGATCACAAACATGCTCAGACTCAGAGCCGTACAAGTCACAGTGAACGACACCACAAGAGCCATTGTGGCGAAGGGATGCCCCCAAGGAGGAGTCCTCTCACCGCTTTTATGGAATCTTGTGGTAAACAGCCTTATCAAGCGCCTAAATGACAAAGGCTACTTCACGGTGGGCTACGCTGACGATATAACCATAATAATAAATGGCACACATGAAAATACACTCTGCAACCTTATGCGCCAAGCTTTGAAAATAGTAGAAGAGTGGTGCAAGGAATATAAGCTAACAGTAAATCCTACCAAAACAGAACTTGTCCTTTTCACAAGAAAAAGGAAACTAGCACCATTACAACTTCCACAACTCTTTGGGTCCACCCTAAGCCTATCAACCGAATCCAAATACCTAGGCATCTATTTGGACAAACAGCTGAACTGGGCAAAACACACAGAATACATCACAACAAAAGCCAGCATAGCACTATGGCAATGCAAGAGATTGCTCGGCAAGAATTGGGGCTTAAGCCCCAAAATTACCTACTGGCTATACACCACAGTTATCCGTCCAATCATCACATACGGCTCTTTAGTTTGGTGGCCTAGGACCAATCTAAGCACGGCCCAGAAAGACCTTGAAAAACTTCAAAGATTCGCCTGCGTAGCAATTACCGGCAGCATGAAGACAGCACCCACCGCCGCTCTACAGGCAATGCTGGGGTTACCACCCCTACATCTAGTTGTAAGAGAAGAGGCGGCCATAGCGACCTTCAGGCTCGAAATATCTGACACCCTAAGTAGGGATTCCAGAATCAAACATACACGCATAAAGGAGGATGCAATCAAACTTCAGCCTTTGATGGCATCACCAAGCGACAGAACCCTGAAAATACACTGTTTTCAAAAACATTACCAAATAGAACTCACAGCAGAGCAGTATGATCGCTCAGGTCCGCAAGAACTAAGAATCTACACTGATGGATCGAAAACCGACCAGGGAACTGGTGTCGGAGTTTTCTCAGAGAACTTAAACATTAAAATATCCAGGCCCCTAGGAATGCTAAATACCGTCTATCAAGCGGAATGTGTTGGCATTATCCAGGCAGCACACGCCATAGAGGTCAGGAAAGTCACGGATACCCACATCCGCATACTCTCCGATAGTACCTCGGTCCTTAGGTCATTAAAGAAAAACCAGATCACCTCAAGACTGATACTGGAATGCCACAACGCTCTAGAACGCGTAACGGTACTAAACCGAAATACAGTGACACTGCAATGGATCAAGGGACACAGTGGATCTCGTGGTAACGATGCAGCTGATGAACTAGCCAGAAGAGGCTCCAACACAAAAGCTGTTGGACCAGAACCGATAGTACCCATCCCCTTTAACCAGTTAAGGAGCTGGTTAAGGGAACACACACAGACACAAGCAACAAAATGGTGGACCTCGACACCAGGATGCAGGCAATCCAAAGAGGCTATGCCATCCCTGGACACAAAGCTCACCAAGCGCCTTCTGCGCATGGACAGGAATAGCCTAAAACTGGTGGCGGGGACCATTACTGGACACTGCTCGCTGAATAAACACTTTTATACATTGGGTATTACTGATAGTCCTCTGTGCAGAGCGTGCATGGAGGCGGAGGAGACGGTGGCGCATGTGCTCCTTGAGTGAGTGAGACTAAGTGCGGAAACCTTCACCGCTAACATAGAACATAGAACATACCCACGCCGCGCGCAGCGCCTTGTCTTAGCTAGCACCAGATGTTCTCACGCCGCGCGCCTGCAGCGCTTTCTCTTTACGTGCAACCAATGTTATTTAAAGGACGAGTAACCCTAATAAAAGAGGCATTCCACAACTGACAATCCTGTGTTTCACTTCTCTCCGCACCAACGCCAATAACGCTAGTATCGCCAAGCGACATCGACAAACCAACACCATAGCATAGCGAAACTACTACCGCTAAAATACCTATTATGCATTGCGTATTTCGCGTCCAGGAGCGATCGGTGTTCGTTCACTGTGCGGGCGGGCGGGTGCGTTGCGCGGGGGCGGGTCCGCCCGCACAATCCTCACATGCAGTCGATCTCCGTTCGTGCGATAGATAGATAATACGCAGTTTAGTATTGTAGGTATTTGGTGTGTTTGGGTCTGCGGTTCGGCTTCAGACCACAGACAGCAGAAATAAGCTGTCTGTCGACCACGTTAAGGCTGAACTACAAATTAAAATTAATTTTGACCAAAAATGCAACGAATTTTATAACTACATATTGCAAAACAAAACTTGTTAAATGCGCAAAATCGCAAAATAAGTACAGTTTTAAAATTTAAAAAAATAATTTAAATTTTTTTGTATTGATTTTTTTATTAAATGATATAAGTGGTAATTGCTACACTTAAGCTGAGTTAAATATTTATAAAATACAGTGAAAAAATTAAATGCCTACCCGACCCAGCATGAAATCGAACCTGGGTCTTCCGCAATCCGGGCGGCTGCACTGACCGCTATGCTACCGGGAAGGCTGACGTAAGCACAAAATTTTTTCACTGCTTTGATTTTTGAATGTTTTTAGCGGCAGTAGTGCCATCTATCCATTGATCATTAATAATAATAATAATAATTTGCATTAATTTTTATTTTTATTTTTTATTTTTTTTTATTTCGCATTTGCTGTACATGGATGACCTCAAGTTATTTGCACCAAACCGCCGTCGACCGCCGACCTCAAGTTATTTGCACAGACACAACCAAGTAGCCAGAATAATTCACCAGCAACTTGCTCTTGGATATGGCCTTGTTGAATCGGAGGTGCCGTACTATAAGTACGCACCTGCGCCAGTACTCGAAAATGGTCATGCAACGCTTTACTGGGATCGCTCTATCATTACAGACAGGACTATTGTCGCCAATAAGCCTGATATCGTGGTGGTCGACCGATCCCCGCGCCGGGCAATACTGGTAGATATCACCATACCTCATGATGAGAACCTTGTGAAAGCCGAGAAGGACAAGCTCAGTAAGTACCTTGACTTGGCTCACGAGGTTACCGCCATGTGGGATGTGGATTCAACCATTATTGTACCGATAGTCGTTTGGGCAAACGGTCTGATAGCGAAGAGCCTCGATCAACACCTAGAGAGGCTCTCGCTGAAAGGTTAAGGAAAGGGTTAAGGGTCAGATGCAAAAGGCAGTACTCCGAGACACGACACGTATTGTCAGAAGGTTCCTCACTCTGCAGCCCTGATTATATATTTTTTTTTTATTTGGCTTATAAAACTGGTTGCAACGCTATCCGTGTTACATATAAATGATGTGTGATATAAAATTGCATGCAAATATTTATTGTGTAAATTAACTTATTTTTCTATTAGTTCTCTCACATCATAAAAGTTGTTTTCTAATTGATTCATTCTAAATGATAAAAAGATATAATATTTAAGTAGTTTTTTTCTAACCATTTTATACGTGGTGTGTTGTGTCCCGCGTAATATACCCAAGTCCCGGATATCGAGCTGGGTAATCCCGGGAATGCCTTTTTTGGAGTTGGCAAGCCTAGACGTGAGCTCTACGCGGTATTGGAAAGCAGTAACGAACGCAAGCATTCTGAACTCGCTGGATAAGTCGCTTAGTATATAACCCAGCAGGCACTCGCCTTCAGTTTTTAGCATAATTTAGCTTAGAAAGAATCAATGACTCGCACAAATAAATTCTAACATCAACATTAAAAAATTCACGAATCCTGTACAAGACTTTCAGCCTGTAAAAACAACCCCTAACAACTTCAACGACATGACTGTGGAACCTAAGCCTACCATCCATCAGGACACCCAAATTTCGCGCTTCACCTACTTTATTAATAAAATTATCTTCAATTTTTATATTAGGACATGAACTATTTATTCCATCTATTTGACTTTTAGAACATACTTTGACTAATGGATTGAGAACCAGATTTTTAACATAATTGACCATTTAGCTACGCGCTTCAAATCTTCATTTATTTATTTCTTTATTTATTTTATTTATTTATAAATTGTTAGTGTTAAGGTAGTATTATATCTTGTTAGTGTTTTTCCAAAAATTGCAAAAATCTTTATTAGCAGCATTATTATGACAAAACTTTAACTTATTTTTAAACGTTTTTCTAGATTCAGTCATATCATTAAATAAAGTACCAGACCTAGGCCTTTCACAAGACACCCACGTTTGAAAACAAAGTCGAGCCCGCCCCTGTGCGGGGCGCTGACATGTTTATTCCACCCGGTCATTACTGGAGCTACTAATTTTGGGATCAGCAGAACAATGTATCTGATTTGATGTGGTTGATGGTGCTGGCGTGCAGTGATTGACATCACCTACCTTTTATTTATTTATTATTATTATTATTTTTCTGGTTTCCACGGAAGATCAACCTCGGGGTACCAACCAGGTATCTCGACATTATGTTAGTTCTAAGTCTTTCACATTATTTATCCATATATTTGTAAACTAAAAAAAAAAAAATTGTTATGCATAATATGCCTGTAATATATAAACCTTTATTTACTGTTTGGGAGGGGGCGCCCTCACTGCGCTGCAGTTTAAAACTTTTGCAGTTGAGGACACCACATCTGTTATTTAGACTTAAGTTTGTGATAAATAAAGAATTTTGTATTTGTATTTGTATTTGTATTTTGTCCATGTTGTTGTTAATAATAGATAGCTATTATATTATATTATATTATATATAGCTGTAGAGCTAGATTAAGGGGGTGCAGCGCGGACGCAAAACTGCGAGTTTCAAGTTTCTTTATGATAGCGAGCGAGCGGCGCGTGGCAGTGGTGCGACAACGGCGCACGACAAGAATACGCACGCACACTAATATCTGTACAAAGTAGGCTGGTGATTTAATTAGAGCAATGTTTACTTTGGTAAAATCAAAGACGTTTGGGTAAAAAATAAGAAAAGTCTTAAAATTTTAATATTCATGTTTTTTAATGGAAAAATAAGACAACAGTGACCTGCGGAATATCAATACAAACATTTTGATGTCGGATCATTGTTTCATTTGGGCTATATTTACAAAGTTTCTTAAGAAATAAGTTTTTAGATATCATTATTTTACGTAATGTTTATGCAGTTTCTGGGTATTGGTTTCAAATTCCAAGACAACCATGACCTTGTGAAAGGAGCAAGCTAACCTACACTAGTCCTTTTAATGTATAAGACCTATTCAGCGCCTAGCACTAGTGACTTAAAAACACGTAAATTTTAAAGTTCCGCTATGAATATTTATTTTTTATATCTATTTTAAAAAAAATAACACATATTTATTTACTTGAATAACAACAGACTGTTATCTATTATCTCCATTAACTATCTTATATATTTTTGGATTTGATCATATCTTATCTTATCCTAATTTGCAAATGCTCGCATTGTTGGGCATGCCTCCATTTTATTTATTTAAGTATTAAAAGTATGGCAGTTGCATATCTCAATAATGTTCTGTATGGACAACACACACACACACATGTTTGATAGCTTGTCTATCAAACACTGCGACCCATCAAACACTATACCCAACAATGCGAGGGTTTAAACTGTAACTTTCATAGGTTTATCTGTCGTTTTAATATCCAAGCAAAGGTCCTGAATTTCATTTCGTTACTGGGTGCCTACAGCCTAGTGCGATTTTCATCCGCCATTCGATTACGTTTACGAAAACGAGAATTTGTATGGCAAAATTTTAACTCTTCTCGTATGCCGCCAGGTGGCGCTGCTTCAATGCGATTCTAATTTTCGTTTTCGTAAACGTAATCGAATGAATACGGATAGTATACGGATAGTATACGGATAGTCACACTACCCTGAAGAACAAATAAAAACAAAAATTGTGGAGCATAGTTCTTTGATAACAAAATGACCCCCGCCGTAGTTGCCACAGCAAAATGCACTACTGTGTATTCGTGTCAACTAACATAGGTATATTGTAAAATAATGTATGTCTTCTAAGATAGTACATACAATTTAATATACTAACAGTCAGTATTCAATTTTGTTTATTTAACTTTTAGGTCAATACTAAATAACTTTAAGTTTTAAATTGTCTTGATTCAATAAATACTTTTCTATGTTATTTTCTTAGAATAATGAATTTATAGAAAATAAAAATAATGCTTTGATATTTTTTTAAAATATTTGATTGTAGGTTATTTCACCTACTTAACTTATGTATATAAATACGTACCTACAACTGTATACTTTTGATTCTTATTTAAGTGCCAGTAGTATAGTAAACATTCTAAATGGATATAATAGAAACCCTTCTGGCTTCCAACTACACTGTGTAAGGCCACGCTCCTTATCATACTTGCTAATGTATTACGTTCAGTAAATAATACACAACATTATCATTAACATTCAAGTTTGTGGCGTTAGTATTAGTAGCAAAATGGCGCTTAAGAACAGTGCGTGTGTGTTGCGGCTCCACAGCATGCGGAGGGTCGTGAGGGTATACTTACAACTTGTCTTTTTACCAATTAAGTAACAAATTCCAAAATGTAGTATGAAACTTCGCAAACCAATTTAGTAAGACGGTTAACAAGCAAGTTTGTGACAAATGTTTGTAACTCAAATCAGTGTTGCGGCAATCGTAATCAGTTCATCGTCATGTAAACACGAGGCAAGTAGTGACGTCCACTTGTTTTTCGTGGTCTGTATTTTAAAGTAGAGCACAATTTGTTTTTTATTCGATAAGGGAGTATACCCTTAGTAGCTATATTGGTCTTCATATTAGATTTCATGTCATAAGAACTTTTAGAATGTGATAAATATAAAATAACAAATGCAAAACATTGTTTTCACGTCAAGAGATTTAATTTAACGTTAAGGTAGGTAGCTTTAGAACTTCGAGCAAGACTTACCAATCAAACCTATTAGAATTTGTCGGACCTGCTTATTATTCCGGTCTAGCATCGCTGATGTAATTTGGTTCCCGAAACACTTAAAACAGGGGGGCAATCAATTTAATCATCGCATTTGTTGTCTGCGAGAAATCGTAATATAGAAACTCTGGATAGCCGACACTTATCAAGATGGTACTAAAAATGTGACGGTTTAAACTACAGCTTCTGTCTACGCACACGAGGCCGGAGGCTGTGCAGAATGGGAAGCTGGCGGACTTCCCTGGAGCTCGGGCGCCCTACGTCACCGAGCTCAAGTACCTCGACCAGAACAGCTACGACCCCATCCCCATCTACAGAGTGCTCGACAGCAGCGGCCAGGTCATAGACAGCCAGGAGGAGCCCGCCATAGACAAGGAGACGCTCGTCAACATGTACAAGACCATGGTGCAGCTTAGCCAGATGGACAAGATCATGTATGAATCTCAGAGGTTAGTAATTTTTACTATTTTACTCAATTGGCGACATACTTACTTAAAAAAAATTGTTACCTTAGTAAATACTAGCTTAAGGTCTGTCCTACTGTTCGGCAAGGGCCTTGAAAGCTAGTTTAATCATCACACTTGCAAAATGCCGGTTGGTGATCCCAAACCCGGACTATACATACCTGAATCACACTTTGCTCAAACTGGGAATTTAACCTAGGACCTTCCAATATTGATCCTAGCGCTTTGTCACTCGGCCACTCGAGGCATTTACAGACCTAAGGGAATAACAAAATAGACCAGGCCATTCAGGCTCTGCCAGACCAGCGTTGTAGCAATATGCCTCGTTCGAAACCATTAAAGCTGAGGCGGAGTCCTGATTGACTGCTACTGTTTAATGATTACTATTTTAATTAGGGTATCATCATCATAATCAGCCCACATCAGTCCACTGCTGGACATGCCTCTCCCAATGCATGCCACTGAGCCCGATCTTCGGCTACTCTCATCCAACCACTGCCAGCCACTTTGCGTATATCGTCGCTCCACCGCGCCGAAGGGCGTCCTACACTACGTCTGCCGAGTCGCGGTCTACCCCGTCTACCCCAACGGTTATCGGTCCTGCGGTTTATATGAGCAGCCCATTGCCACTTCAGCTTGCTAATTCTAACTGTCAGTAATTCTGGTTCTCCGGCGAATCACTTCGTTCCGGATTTGATCACTTAGAGTAACACCTAGCATAGCTATCTCCATATCTCGCTGAGTGACTTTAAATTTGTGAACTAGTCGTACCGTGTGTGTCCACGTCTCGGCTCCGTATATCATACATAACTGGTTGGACGCACTGGTTGTAGCACTTTCGTCTTAGGCTCTGAGGTATTTGCGACGAGAAGACCCGATGGAGTTTGCGAAATGCTGCCCAGCCCAGCCGAATCCTTCTATTAGTTTCTTTCTCTAAGTTGTTTTTTCCTAGTTGAAGCGTTTATCCTAGGTAAATGTACTCGGAATCAACTTCGAGCGCTACATCGTTAGTAGAAATCGGTCCCGGGTCAACATGTTCACTGAACATGACCTTTGTTTTGTCAAGGTTCATCCGTCGACCGATACATTAAAAGGAAAGGCCGTCCAGCATCTGTTGTAAGTCCTGCAACGTTTCAGTTTCAGCCATAATAACGATGTCATCCACAAATCTCAAGTGTGAGATGTACTCGCCGTTTATGTTGATGCCTCGTCCTGTCTCTCTCTCTCTCTCTGTTTCTCTTTTCTCTTTCTAACAATGATTTCTGTTTCAGACAAGGCCGCATATCCTTCTACATGACGAACAACGGGGAGGAAGGCATCCACATCGGCAGTGCCGCCGCCCTCTCCCCGTCCGACCTAGTGTTCGCGCAGTACCGCGAGCTGGGCGTGCTGCTGCACCGCGGCATGACAGTCACCGAGCTCGTCAACCAGTGCTACGGCAACTGCGAGGACCCGGGCCGCGGCCGACAGATGCCTGTCCACTATGGCAGTAAGCAGCGAAATATCATCACCATCTCTAGCCCTTTAGGTAAGTGTTTGTTTTATTCGCGGCTAGATGTAATAAATTATGTGATCAAAAAAAACCTTATCGCCTCTGGTGGTCTACTAGATACTTACGTAAAAAAACGATTCGTTGGTCCAAATGATGTATATATATGGATACGTACATATATATCTTTATACATATAATGACTTGTCCTGACTGATTCATCATCACTGAGCCGAAACCGCTGGAGCTAATAATTAGATGAAGTTTGGACTGTAAGTTAATTGAGTGACTTAACCAGCCACTACAGAAATAATTTTATGGAAATTATACCTTAAGGGGGTCCAATAGGGGGTGAAAGTTTGTATGAAAGTCCGTCAGTTTTAAAGTAAAATACATGAAAATTGGTATTTGGCTTTTTGAAAAGAAATAAAGAATGACGTGTCGTGGAATTTTGTTTATTTTCCTTTAAAGGAGTTAAAGGAGTAAAAAAGGGAAGGTTTTTTTGGGGAAATTATTATTTTTAAAGTATTATCTATAAAAATAAATAATTTCATCGATTTATAGATTTTTCAATAAAAATAAAGAATGACGTGTTTTTGCATTTTTCAAAAAATCTCCCTTAGAGGGTGAAATAAGGATGGAAAGTTTATGGAAATTTGTCATTCCTTCGGTATTTGGCCTGGTCAGAAATTATGAAGTGATGATGTACAGGAGGTTTCAAAACCGACCAAAATTACTTATACATAGTGACTTTATTAGGTTATTTTGTGTTAGACACTTTTCATGCATGAATGGGCTTTTTAATGATAAAAAATTAAAATCTTAATGTTGAAATGACGTGACATGTTTAGTTGTTGTAAATTATTTTATAAGTTAGTTTTATCCAAATAAGTGTATTCTTTTTATCCGTGGATAACTATAATTGGCTTACGAACGTGTAACATTATCCTTAGGTAGGTATCAATTACTACCACTGTAAAATGCTGTTGTTATCCACAATAAAGAAAAATAAAAATTAAATACAAACATAGGTTAGCTACCCTCTACTACGTAGTAACTATTAACTAATCTGTGCCTCTACCACTATCTTATCTAAGTTCGTCACTATTTACATTGTGTTCCAAGGAGATAAGATATTTTTTCCAGTTCCTCAGTTATTGAGATTAACAGGTAAATGCCCATCTTCGGCCTATCGTCACTTCATCAGTTGATAAGAAGTGCTTTACCATTGGATGACAATAAAACAATGTTCCAGCGACTCAAATGCCGCAGGCGGTGGGCGCTGCGTACGCGCTCAAGAGGCAGCCCAATAACTCGCGCTGCGTCATCTGCTACTTCGGCGAGGGCGCAGCCTCCGAGGGCGACGCGCACGCCGCCTTCAACTTCGCCGCCACGCTCGAATGCCCCGTCATACTGCTGTGGTAAGACATCCCCGTCTTCTTGAAAAGTTGACATTCTGTAGAAAATGTACGAGAGACGGAATCGTTTCGGTTGTTTATTTTGAGAACAGTTTGAAAAGGATCTCAGGAGATCTCATGATAACTTTTACATTTAGTTATAAGTATCTACTAGCTATTTTGATGTTTAGGAAAATGGATCTAACATTAGAATACAATAAGTAAGTGTATTCTGTTTTTATTATTGTTCGGTGCATTATTTATTATGTTACCGAACACCGTTATTGACGTCACTAGGAGCGCCGCCGCCGAGCGCGTGCGTTTGTGAACCACATCATTAAATTAGTGCATAATCAATTATCGTCGCGATCGGGTGCATTCATTTATCAGTTATCATTATCATCAATAGTTATAGATGTCAGCAATAAAGTATATCTTAATTATCAATCATTTGTTTTTATGTTCTAAACCGGAACAATTATTCAAATTGTTGTAATGGTAACCCAGTTACTGACTAGGATTGTGTCAACTTACCACACAACCAAGAAACGTAACTCTACGCAGTCACCATGTGTCGTACTGTCGTGTATGTAGCACTAGACAGGCGTAACAATGTACCTGCTTTGAAGATTCTGCGACCGAAAACGCTATATGGGTTATGTGTGTGTATAGTATTTAGGTTTAGGTTCATTCTCCTCATTTGTGTAAGAAAATATTTTTAGACAGATACACAATATTTTAAACACGTATTTAGCCATTGTTTAACTTTAATTTAAACATTGTTTTGTAGTAAAAGGGATATTGTCTATCGTAAAGTAAAGGCTTTAGGGTTAACTATTTCGATAGTGGGTTTAACCCGTTCTCCCCATTTACCTGTCTATTTCTATGTAAAAACCTTCTACTGTAAAGTACAAGTCAAAAAGTTGTCTGAAAAAGATCACTCTTAGTGATAAGACTGCCCTTTGTACGTGTACTTTTTATGTATTTTTTGTCAGAATGTCTTTTGGTGTACAATGAAGTGTATTTATCTTATCTTATCTAACATTGAAAATTATCCGCAGTAGAAACAACGGCTTCGCTATATCAACACCGTCGCGCGAGCAGTACCGCGGTGACGGCGTGGGCGCGCGCGGCCCAGCGCTGGGCATCCGCACGGCGCGCGTGGACGGCACTGACACGCTGGCGGTCTACAACGCCGTCGCCAGCGCAAGGCAGTACGCCGTCAGGGAGAACAAACCGGTGCTCATTGAGGCGATGTGCTATAGGTAGGACCTACGAGTACCTGTACTTTTTCTCACGTTCCACCGGCCAGGGTGATCCGTAACTGCTATAACCAATCACCGGAGAGGTACAGGCGCCTGCACATCAAACTATCAAAAACTGTCAATAAATGTCAAATCTCAAGTCTATTTTAAGGAAATTAGACAGTGTGTGGTAATCCTGATGCATGTCTTATGAGCAGGCGTGTGTAAGTACCTACTTATTACTCAGAATAATAACTAAAGCCTTAAAGCTGTTAATTTATTTTTCCGAGATTTATTATGCCAAATTTGTGTTTGCCAATGCACAAATCTTTATGACCACACTGATGTTCTTTGTTACTATTTGATGTGTAACATCTTAACGCTCGCTTTCTATATAAGCAATTTGTGGAAGTAATTTCGTGAAATGGGACGGAAGTATGTTTAACAGTGTAACAGGAAGTCGGGGAAGCGCGCAAGCGCGCGCCATTTTGTAAGTTTAAAATCGACACGAACATTAAATATTATTGTTTTAAGTGACATATTGTGTCATTTGACTATCAAAGGTCATTTTGATATGTCAAGTGTCTTCTAATGAGTATTTACTGCATTTATATTATAGTTATAAAATGATGAAGGTAAAAACACAAATGTTGAAAAAATTTCCACGAGCAGGATTTGAACCTGCACCCTTCTGACATTCCGGGTCAGGTGCTCCTCCAATTGAGCTTTTTTTCAACATTTGTGTTTTTGTAATTTGTTCGCAACAAAATTTGCTTTAAAAATCATTTTGAACATTTTATGATGTAGGTACTTAATACCTGACCCATTTATTTCAGAATATAATGTTAAAATTGCTTGCTAAATTATTAAGGTGAGATGTCAAATGTTACACATCATATGCGACTACTGTAAGGCTCGCTCGTTTTTTTTAATTATCTTAAATTGAGGTAAAGTTTAATATTTTCAATGCTATCGACGACGGAGCACCGAATATCCTCAACTGTAATATTAGAACAAACTATAATGTACTTACGACTTGTTCTTAGAATTCATCATACCTACTTATTTATTCTGCGCTATAATCTGTTTGATATCTCTTTAAATAAATCTTGTGTCTTCGTTTTCAGAGTCGGCCACCATTCTACGTCTGATGACAGCACAGCATACCGAGATATCGAAGAAATACAAAAATGGACAGCCGACGATAGTCCCCAGGAGAAATTTAAGCTTTATTTAGAAAAAAAAGGTATTTACGTCCAAATCTTAGACTAACAGAAGTATCTTACCTGTATCTTTGACCGTTCAGGTTCATAATGTCCCTTTCCCATAATGTCCCTTGGTTTTAAAAGGTCCTTTTTCGGGAATGTCCACTTCCCAAAAAGTCCCTCTCTCAGAATGTCGAAATGTCTCTGTCCCGAACGTCTTTGACACTTATTTGTCTTCTTCCAAAGGTTTATGGGACCCGGAGTCAGACAAGGCTTTGCAGAAAGAGTCGAGAGATCGCGTTGTGAAGGTGATGCAGGAAGCTGAGAAGAAGAAGCTCCCGCACTGGAAAGAGATGCTCGAGGACGTCTACTACGAGATGTCTCCCAGAATCCAGTCAGTATTTTTAAAAACCTGTTCTTATGACTGAACTCCCACTACAAAATGTTGTAACAAAAGAAACCTGATTTAATAATACGAGTAAAATCGTAATAATGCTAATCATTATAACTTTCAAATTAATTCAATCTTAGCAAATAACTTCACTTCTTTTGTTTTGTTATTTCAGAAAACAAATGCAGGAAATGGAGGATCATCTAAAGGAATATGGCGAACATTACCCATTAGATAAATACCTTTCTGAATGAGTTGTTCATATCTAATGTCTAATTTATTAATAAATGGTTTTATCAATTTATGAACCAATTTATTTTCATATTGCCACTTTACCCAAAAATGACTTAGGGCAAAGGGATTTTCCGTTTTTCGATGTATGCTCAGATGCATTTTGCAAACGTAGTGTTTTAGCAAATCCAATGGTGGATGCCTTACATTAGCCCAACGCAACTGTAGAACAAGAACTGTAACAGCACCAAAGAAAAAGTTAAGGCCGTATGAATGAATACGTGTGCTTTAAAAAAAAAGATAAATATCAGAAAAAAGTCATTGTCATGATGTGTCAAAGTGTCAACTTCACATTGACAGAAAATAACCTAAAACTTGAAAGATCCTCAGTTTTTATTTTTTATTAAATACCTATTTATTTTAAAAATACATTTAGCACCTAAGTATATACAGGCTTTTAACATGTCTCTGCTTATACGCACAGATGTCACAGCTGTAAAATTGCATCAAAATGTTATAATAGCTGGTAAGAAACACTTAAACTTTATGTCTGTCTGCTGTTTTCTTAATATTTAAAATAATACAAAGGTGTTATTAAATTCCAGGCACTGGAAGTTGCGCCTGTATATATAGAAAAGATAACTTTGAAAGATTGAACATACTTTCATGCTTAAATGGTCAAAAAATATATGGATTTGTCTCGTTTGAAAACAGGAACCACCTCATCGTATTTGGTGGCAAACAGTTCACTGTGATATTTATAGAGAATCCTGAATGTGATGAAGGTGACTTGAAAGTAGTTAGAATCATCGAGCCTATCCTATGCGATGACTGGTTACATTCTGCTGTGTGGATAGACATTAATATGATAGCTGTTCTAACTGCACATAACACTGTACAGGTAATATATTCTTATTAATGTTATCTCTGTACACTACGCCCTGAATAGACACAAATAGACACAAAGGCACACACATTTATTTAATATATATTTTTGTAATAATAAATATATTATGTTAAACTTAAAAAATTATGTTAAATACCATGCTATAATTTCCTCAATTACAAATAGCAATGGTCTCTTGAGTATACTATCATTTTAAATTTATTTTATAGCCAATATCTTATTTTCTTGTTTAAAATATTGATTTTATTTACTTCCAGATGTGGGATATAAGTAAACAACAAATGGTTCGTCAACACTTGAATAGACAAAATTCCATTCTATACAGTGGTCTTTTGCTGCCACTCCAAGATGATGTGCTTATCTTTGCGGGTACAGTGTTTTCTGAAATCATTATTCACACACCAAAGGAAAGCAAAGCTTTGCATCATTTAAAAGGGCATAGGGTAAGAAGTAAATTTATTAATAATAAAATTTCACATTAAAGTATTAAAATAGGTGCAGTTGTGGTCTTTTTAACTGCCTCGGTGGTATCCTCAGCAAACTTAAACTTGGATGTCCCTATAACCAAAGGGGGTTCATATTGTGCTTGATATGGCTGGTTCTAAATTCTTCTTTTCTTAAATTTGACATTGACTTCCAGCTGATTTATCTGTTTAAAGTATGTTGCTTTTACAACAATGTTAATAACATTATAATATTTTATCAATAAATAGTAAGACAGCTAGTTTCTCGGTGATTAAGGATTCCAGGTAAAAATCACTCAACCTTATTAGCACTTTCTAATAACTATAACTAAAATAAAGGCAGGAAACTTTACTGTTATAAAAAAGCCTGTTATCTTGGGTTTGTCTAAATAAGAGAGTCCTATCACTTAAAGTAAATAACAAAATGTATGTCATTTATATGAGCAATCACAGAAATCTTTAAAATCTTTACTAATCAACAATTTTGTTACAGGGAGTCATATTCTCTATAGCTGCCAACTTAAAAAAAGGAATCATTGTATCAACTTCAGATGATAGGTCGGTAAGGATATGGGAAGTAGACTCAACAGCTTTTTTAACTACAACAGGATCCAATACAACTGACTACTGGCGAAATGTTAGCATCACATGTAGGCATGAAGTGTACGGGCATATGGCTAGAGTAATGCGGAGTTGCATCACTGATAGTCTAATCATTTCTGTGGGAGAAGACTCTGCTATTTGTTATTGGGATTTTGAAGGGAAGCTACTGAAAAAGACATTTACCCATCAGAATGGTTGCATTTGGTCTGTTGATGCTGACAAGACTGATCTAGTCACTGGTGGAGGGGACTGTGCTGTTATATTGCATCCACTTTCAACAGCTTTAATTAAAAGCCAAAACGAAATTTTCAACTTTGATGAAGTTCCTAAGAAAATAGCATTCACTTCTAGAAGAAATCTAGTAATCTTAGACGATAGTGATAATTTAATACATTATGATGTAATTGATAAAACACAAACTGTATACAGATTACAACATGCGTCAACATACAAATTGCTTAGTATATCCAACTGTAAACAACTAATTGCTGTTGCTGATATGAATGGCAAACTTGATGTTTTTGCTAAGAATTGCAAAGATATAGCTTGTCTTACTAAACTGATAGACTCTCGACTAGAGCTAGGCAAGATACTGTCTATGCATTGGGCTGGAAACAGACATTTAGTGTTTTGTGCTGATCAAGGTGTCATAACTGTTGTAAGTTCAAGAAACGTTAATTTAGAAACCTATGCTGTTTTCATTCTCCCGCCACGCAAAGAAAGATGGCTTACTTCTGCAGCTATAGATTCTTCAAATAAAACTCTAGTTGTAGGAGATAGATGCGGCAATGTCCACATCTACTTACAAGGCAGTAAAAACCCGCACAAAACATTTACTAAAGTACATGGCAGATACGGGCCCACGTCAATAACAATCAGAGACAACGAAATTATAACAACAGGGCGCGATGGGACTGTGAAATATTTCTGTTTGTATAAAAATGATATAACATTAACAAAATACATGAGTAGCAAAGATTTAGGATTTCCGTGGGTTGAAAAGTTTATTGATAAAAGTCAAAATGTTGTATGTGGGTTTCAAGAAAGAACCTTTATTGTTTACGACATCAAAAATCATTCCAAACTACTGGAAGTCCCCTGTGGAGGCGGCCATAGGTCTTGGGACGTCATAAGATACGTAGATAAAGTGGAAGAAAACTATGATGAATTCGTAAGATTTGTGTACATTAAAAATTCTGACATATATTCTCATATATTCCGAATGAGCCAAATTGTTTCACGAAACGTAATAAGTAGTTCTCACTCGAAAGAGATTAATTGTTTAAAAACTTTTAAAAGTGAATTAGATGCGCTTGTAACATTTTATGTGACTGGAAGCGAAGACACGACGCTAAGAGTGTCATCAATTGATTCTGAATTAAAATTTCAAGATGAATCTGTATTTAAGCATTTGTCTAATGTAAGAGCTTTAAAAATAATACAGTATAATGACGGCATTCTCGTTGTGTCTGCTGGAGGCAGAGCACAGATTTGTATAAAGTTTCTAAAAGTTACACACAATAGTGTACATTTAAAAATATCGTCTCAAGATCTAGTAGACTTCTTGATCAAAGGAACGGATAAAGAGAGAAAGAATAACCAGACTTGGAGAGACAGTACTATTGATTTCGATCCAGAAACAAGAATAATGGACCTGGATTTGGTTAAAACAGATGACAATAACATTGTGATATACGTCGGGTGCTCAGACGCTTGTCTTAGAACATTTTCTTATGCAAAAGAAAGCCTTCAACCTTTGGGAGAAGTGAGACATCATAAAACGTGCATTCTAAAAACAGCTTGTGTAAAGATTTGCAATTTAGATATACTAATAACTTGCACTACAAGAGGAGAGATTACATTGTGGGATCTGTCTAAAACATTAGAGGGAGAACAGATTCCATTTTTCACGACAACAACAATTCATAGTTCTGGTATAAACAGCATTGACAGTTTAATGGTATCTGATAAGGAAATTCTTGTAGCGACGGGAGGTGATGATAATGCCGTTAGTTTGTCGCTATTCGACGTGCCTGTCCCAAATATAGCCGATACTTATTTGAAGCGTAAGTGGTCGACGGATAAGTATCATTGCTCGCAAGTAACGGGAGTGAAATTTGTCGAAGAGTTCCTACTGTCGACTTCAATAGATATGAGGGTGACTCTGTCCAAATGGGGTGTGGGGGACGATGGTATCAGATGCGAGTTTCTGTCGCAGATGTACAGCGATGTCGCGGACATACAGGGGATGGATGTCTTGAATATTTGCAGGTGAGTCTGTGAGGTGGTGTTTGTTTGGAACCAGTTTGGTTTTTGATTTTATTAGTAAGAACTGACAACGTTACTTAATATTACGTAAATTTTCATTCCAGTTCAATTCAGGTTTATCTAAATCCGATAAACTGTAATCGCTTTACAATATTTTTTTTACGATAACATCTTTGTTGTATTTACTTTTGCGTTATCGCTTTATCTATTTAGTTTTGATTGTCAATTTTGCTTTTTAAATTTCTGTAGATTACTTTTACAAAACACTTATGTTTTTCCTTTAATCTGTAGAAGTAGCAGTTTACAAACAGTTTAGATGAATACTAGTGCTATTTATCGTCTCAGTCGGGTAGATATTAATTATTATGCTAACAAAATTAAGTAAGCAAGTACATATTCATTATTAGGTGTGCCTTTTTTTTGATAAGGTAAGTTAATAAATTAAACGAGATAGTAATATATCACTCTATTACAGAGACTCAATCACCTTGTGCGTTTACGGCAGAGGCATGGAGGTGCTAAGAGTCCCCACAGGGGGCCCACCATAGCAGCGGTCACCCATCCTACCACAAACCAGCCGATAAGCGCAGTTACATCGTTGTTATGTAAGTCCTTATCCATCTTGTAATTTAATCTTATCTGTAGCAACGATAATGAAATGGTAGAAAAAGAATACTTATGCGTTTAGTAGATATTATTGGAGATTTGATATATTGTCAGCAAAGAGAAAAGTTTGATAACTTTATGCAAATTCTTTACATAATTATAAAAAAACAAAAGTCAATTATTATCTCATTACCACTCAAGCAATACACTACACATACGCGTACATAACAAACTTAACCAAATTAAAAAAGTAAGCCCCACAGAACTAATACTTATTTAATTACCTAACTTTCACATTTTTTAAAATTAAGACCTCACATTCTGCAATGTTAATTTATTTTGTTACGCAAAGTTTCAATCGTATGCTGTATTTCTGAATTTGGAATAGAAGTCATCAGCGGCGGCTATAAAGTTTAAACATTTCTGTTACGCATTTTTGTAGATCATTTGCCCTGGGCTATGAAGGTTATCAAAAAGGACTATGAAACTATGTAGGTGAGATGGAATCTTGACGATCTGTTTTTTAATTAAGCAAAGGTCACCCACCTCCAAACCTTTTCACTTCTCCTGAAAAGCAACAGATTCTATAGAGTATCTACAGAGATGTTCTTTCATTGCACTTGCCCTAGCACTCTGGCGTTATCTGCGTTCCCCCGCCAAGTCGAGCAAAAAAGCGGCACGGCCGGCCGTACCATCCTTTTCTCGAAACAGTTCAAGCCATTTTCGACCCCCCTATAACTTGTTGTGGATAAAACTAGAAGCCTGAATTTTCAGTAACCAAGCAGGCATTGTGTAAACACGGTATATTTCTTTGTATTTTAGATATCTATCTATTAATGAAGGGCAGTTACGAGATTGACATCAAAATAATTATAAATTTAATGTATAAATGAATTGTATTATTATTTTCTTTATTAAATATTCATCTTAATATTTTATATTATTATTGTATATTATTATTATTGCTTTATCTATGGCTTTTATCGGCAAAGAATTCTGTGATTGAATAGTAACATTTGTTTATGAGCAAACCTTTGAATTTCTTGTAAAAAAAAAAAAAAAATTAATACATTTTAACATTATGGATTTTAATTATTATGCGTATTAAGCGTTAGGCGTTTTAAATTATGGATTCTAATATATACCGGGGTATATGCCTAAATTAACTAATGAATTAATTAATGAGCGTAAAACAATTTTCCACTCTGTTGAAACGAGCTATATTAAACCTTTTAGAGTTGCAAGTGAAAGATTCGATTAATCCTGACTGATAACCGCGAAAAGAAAACATCGGGTAAACTCAAAAAAATATGATCGTGCAAGTCGTACTAAACTAATTAAAAAATATTAGACTATAAATTTGGAGTACGTAAAAATTGCAAAATATTTTAATTTCGACAAAAATGAACTTTAATTTATATATATCTATTTTATTTACCTTTATGTTTAATGATTTAACTTTTGGACAAGACGTAAGTTATTTATACCTACTTGCAGTATGAATTATAAACAAATACTAATTATAAACTAATATACGAACCAAGGAAGGATGTGGTCTCTGCCTACCCCGTTGGGAAAAAGGCGTGATGGTATGTATGTATGTATGTATGTATGTATACGAACCAACGAGAGATGTCAGTTTAGTATCTTACAGAAACATTTAAAAGATTCCACCAAATAAATTGTCTGCCAATGTATGATTTGAATTAAAAATATTTAAAAATAGCATCCTATAAAAAATACCAAAAACCAGGCTTTAAACAGTTTCTAAAATCATTGCAAGAAATTATGATTCATGTCAAAGCCAATGAACTTCTCATTTAGGAAATATACTTATAGCTAAGAATACTACAAGCAAAGCTTATTTTTTTCTTATATAGATAGATAGATGGATATATAGTTATAGTTATTGCACTTTCAACTACTTTTGGAGATTAAGCTCACTTTTAGGAAATCTAAAAGAGTTGAAATCCTATCGCCTACTAGCACAACTTACAATACAGCAGTTTAAGCTAAGCTAAGCTTTCATTCATTCATAAACAAATTAAGAAGATAAGTTGCGGAAACAACCCGGCGACTGCATAGCGACCAAGTGATACTATATAAAATTATAAATAACTTAGTTTATTCTCCTTACTTGCTAAGTAAAATAGGGTTTAAATCATCATCAAATCAAATAAAATGTGTAATAAAGGTGAGCAGTGAAACAGTGGCAAAAAAGTCTTTTTAAAATGCATAATTCAAAATCATTTATTCAGTTTAGGCTACAAATAGCTCTTATGAACGTCATTATGCCATCGGTTCGTAAGTCTACTCTAGGCGGGAGACCTTGTACTGTGAAGAACGGGCAAGAAACTCAGCAAGTGTCAAGCTCTTTTTTCCCTTACAGCGTCAAAAATATTGGAAAATGCCCTACCATAAAAGGACACTTTCCATCACAAACAAACACACACAAAAAAAAGGACAATCACAACACCCAAAAATACAATAAAATAAAAAAATATCTAAGTTTGCAAAAATTAAATCTCAATTTTCGCAATGTCATACAGTACTAATAGAAGTCAAATTTTCGTCCTTGGCTCAGCATGTGTCACGGCATTAGCAAAGCCATCGCCATGACGCTAATTTCCAGACGGTGGCCAAGTTGCATTCGTAGGTTACAGTTGTCCATGAATACGAAAACGGAAATTTGTATGGCAAAATTTTAACTCTCCTCGCATGTCGCCAGGAGGCGCTGCTTCAATGCTATACTAATTTTCGTTTTCGTTAACGTAATCGAATGTCGAATGAAACTCCAAAATCCAAAATCCATGTCGTTACGTAAAAGTATTCGATACCGTACGACAATTTGTGGTTGATGCTGCCGAGTTACATACAAACGCGTCCTCTCGTATCGAGTTCTATTCGAATACAACGCACTGATCTTGGGATCAAACCCATCCAAATATTTTGGTTAATTAATTGGTTAATATATTAGTAAAGAAGTTAATCATCATCAGCTCATTTTATGTCCCCACTGCTGGGGCACGAGCCTTCCCTATGGATGGATAGGGAGAACGGGCCATAGCCCACAACGCGCGCGCAGTGCGGGTTGGTGGTTGTTAACGACTGCTAATGCAGCCGGGACCAACGGCTTTACGTGCCTTCTAAAGCACGGAGGAGCTCTAGATGGTAAATTTTTGGTTACCCATCCGATGACCTGCCTTTGCGAAAGTTGCTTAACCTCAGCACTCGCAGACCGGGCGCGTTAACCACTGCGCCATCGAGCTCTATAAGTTAATAATAATAAGTAATTTATGTAAGGTTAAATATAAGCCACTATCGCATTGGATTTAGTCTGTAAGGATACTTGTGTATTGAAATAAATAAAAAGAATAAAATATATATTAAGAGTGTTATGCTAATTAGTTGTTAGCCAACCGACTGACAAGTCAGTGCCGGCGACGCGTGTCCAAGCCTTACAACTGTTAATATTCCTAAGTTGTCACTCTGCCTCGCTCATCAACGTGCCAAGATTATCTAATCTTTAAATAAGCCGATTGCTATAAAACATTCGCGATAGCGGAGAGAGCAAATTACAGTTCAGTTCGAGACTGAAACATACACAGTGCTGAAGTGAGTAGATTTTATTATGATTGCCATGTGATTCGTAAAGCAGTTATGTATAATGGAGATAGAATCTAATTTTAAATTTTAATTTATTTGTAAAAAAAAACACTAGTGCTCGACTATGCTAATTACTGAATACTGAATTTTATAAAATAATAATTTGTCATGTTTTGTCTTTTAGGTTTTTTTTTTTTAAATAGACTAGACTTATTTTTGCAATAAGAATCAACAAATAAAGTGAATGTTTCTGTATACAACATTTCTAGTAGGCTGACTTTAGTTATAAAATAAATATTTTAAATTGACTTTAAGAAGTAAAAAAATATGGCGAAAGTGAATGCCTAAACTAGACCTCAAAAATGATTAATCTAATAGATACGTGTACAGCTCGATAAATAGGTCAAGACCAGCCCGCGTGCGACCGCCTGGGCGCCTAGTGTGAGTCTTGTTTACTATCCCTATTCATTCGGTTACGTTTACGTGAACGAAAATTAGTATGGCATTGAAGCAGCGCCTCCTAGCGGCATACGAGAGAAGTTAACATTTTGCCATACAAATTCTCGTTTTCGTTAACGTGAATTCGAGAATGAAACTCGCAGTCAGTCGTTAACTAAGTTGGCGGGAGAACTTGTACTTGTTAACAAGTACAAGTTCTCCCGCCCAGAGTAGACTTACGAACCGATGGCATAATGACATTCATAAGAGCTATTTGTAGCCTAAACTGAATAAATGATTTTGAATTTTGAATTTTGAATTTTGAACTCGCATGGTGGTTCATGGCGCGTTCTCCCTTCTATTCATAGGGAAGGCTCGTGCCCTAGCAGTGGGGACGTTAAAAATGCGCCGGTGATGACGATGATGTCACTTACCCCCAGATTGTCTCATGTGCGAGTTAGTTTACTTGCGTAAGGTCTGACACCTTTTTTTTCCAGTTGATGGCTTCGTGCGATTAGCACATTTAGCCAGTGTCAAAGTAATTTTTACAAGTAATACAAAAATAAACAATATTTCTTTCCTGTATGATGATGATGAATGATAATAGAAATAAGAAGTGAGAAATGATATACTCTCCAACCCCTCGAGTATCTCAGTAAAGAAGTGGGGCTAAGTCCTCGGGCGGACTTTTTGAGAGAATTTGAAAAGTGACGTTGCACTGTTTTGTTTCATTTGCCAACACTCATGCACACTCACGAACACTTAACGGTTAATAATCCACATTAATAATTAATTCACATAATATTCGACATTATTAGAAAATAAAACAAAACCGCAGACATGACTCTTCACTTTCCCGCCAAGAAGTCCTGACACCTTTTTGTAACCTAACAATTGGTAGGGGTGTCAGTATAAACTTTAAGTCGTGTATATAATAGCAAGGTTGCCCCCCAGATGGCGCCACATGTGGAAGCGGTGACGTCGCCAGTGTGGCTGGGCGAGGGCCCGCACTGGGCGCATGAGG
>OY720034.1:1091414-1320005 GCA_963082485.1 Eudonia mercurella | reverse complement strand
TTATGTTGAACTTTTTGAACTGAAAACATAAATGTCCAATTACACACCTTTCGGCATATAAATAATTCGGGTCGGCAAGGTAAGGACGGCTAGTGCTGCACAAATCTGGGCCACACTTACTTATAAATCTAGATAATTTAAATCATAATACCTACGCAAATTTTTCTTGTTGTTTTTCAACACTTTTTAAAAATATAGTACTTAATCATAGTGATCCCCACATTAACACTTTTCATATGTTACTTTGTTTACACATGTTACACACTCACATAAAAGACTATGATATATTAAAAATAATCTTGGTAAGTATATTCAATACATAATATTATAAGAAGTATTTAAAAGAATATAGATAAAATATTCGTCTGTACCTTGACCCATTCGCCTTATCGTGTGTTTGAAATCTATATATGGGTCAATGTTCGCCTGTCCAGCTGTACCAAAATAGTATCGATAGCAGAATACAGAACACCTTAAACAGCGTTTAAAATAAAAAAAGGCTAAATATAAAAAAAAAATGTAAATTAAAAAAAAACTCTTCCAGGCAATCTTGGGTGAAAGAAAAATAGTAAAATAAAGAAAATAAAATGGGTGCAAGTAAAAAGAAACTAAATTATAATAATAATCTTAAATAAAGTACATACAAAAGAAAAATTAATATACTACTCAAAACAAAATAAGGGCCACGAGGTATTTTTTCATTTTGGTGTAAATTATTAAACATTTACATATTGAAAGTAGTAAAATATTGAGTATACAAACTCTTTGATACCTAAACTTTTTAATATTGTAGTATTCATCTAATGCTGGCAACAATTTTAAATAAAATTTGATTTTAAATTATTTTTGAAAATTTTGATTGCATTTTCTTTGACGTTTTGCTTTCCTTAGCTTCTTGGTTTATTAGAAATTATCAGAGTTCATTGATATCTCGAGTCAGAAACATCTTTTGCAATATGCCACAAGCACGCAGGCGTCATATGGACTCGCTGACAGCAACCAGAGCCGTTACAATGATTGAAGAAGGTCATTCGCAGCGATCTGTGGGTTTGCAATTGGGATTTTCTCGAAGAGCTATTCAAAATCTATGGAATCGTTTCCAAGAGACCGGCAGTGTTAGAAGAAGACCTGGTTCGGGCAGAGTTCGCATTACAACAGCTCAAGAGGATCGTTACATTCGATTAAGTGCGCGCCGAGATCGCACAACGACGGCCCGCAAGCTGCAAAATCGTTTACGGCTCACAACGGGTACTCGTGTCAGTGACCAAACTATTCGTAATCGATTGCATGAAGACCAGCAGGCATCAAGAAGGCGAGTTGTCCGTATTCCATTAACCAGAAATCATCGTGCAAATCGTTTAAGATTTTCCCGTCAACATTTGGACTGGGACATAAACCAATGGGGCATGGTGCTCTTCAAAGACGAATGCAAAGTTAAATTTTTTAACGACGATCGGCGTATTAGAGTATGGAGAAGACGCGGCGAGAGATTTTCAGAAGCCTGCATCCATGAAGTCGATCGTTTTGGTGGTCCAAATGTAATGATTTGGGGCGGGATAAGCTTACACGGCAAAACTGAGCTCGCTATTTTAAATGAGGGTACTGTTACTGCTCAGCGGTATATTGAGGAAGTCGTCAGACCACATGTGATCCCATTTGCCCAGCGAGCGGGTCCTGGATTCATCTTGATGCAAGACAATGCTCATGCACACACGGCTCAAGCGACTCGGTTTGTACTGGAAGCGTCTCAAATTCAAGTCTTGCCGTGGCCGGCGAACAGTCCGGACTTAAATCCAATAGAGCACATGTGGGATCAGTTGAAACGAAGAGTTAGAGACGGTGATCAGGAAATCCACAACCAACAGCAACTCATCAACGCTGTTAAAAGAGCCTGGGAAGAGATTCCAATGGAAAATGTCAGGCATTTGATTGAGAGCATGCACTCCAGGCTTCAGGAGTGCGTAACGAAACGAGGGGGGCATACCCGTTACTAAAAGATGAGCATGGAGTATTTTCTTTTGTTTTCAGTAACTTTACATTGTTTTTATTTTTAACCTTAAATGTGTTTTTTCTTTCAGAAGCAAATAAACTTTTTAATCATTATTATTGGAATAAATTTATTGGTCTACACACGGTAAAAACAACATTAGTTTTCGTTATGGAGACAAAAAAATTAATATTGGTTTTATTATTTTCATGGTACAGACAAAATACCTCGTGGCCCTTATTTTGTTTTGAGTAGTATATAATAAACAGAGTTTATGCAATATAAAACAAAAAATAAATAAACAGATGAATTTAGAAAATGACTCCGAACGACTCCATCGTTCAAGCACTTCTAATGCGTTCAGGCAAAGAATTCCATAACCGGACAGCATGCACAGAAAAAGAGTAGGAAAGGAAATCAGTAGAACTTTTCTATAACATTATTATATTTACGAAAAAACATTAAATATCTGGTAATGGTACGTAGGTATTCTAAACACAAATTTTGCATACAAAAATACAAAAAAACTACATTGAAGTAAAGTGAGTTTATAACACGTGAACCTTAAAGTCTATTGTTGCGTGAACTTAAAAGTTAAATAATTCTTATCAAAAACACTCTAATCTTAGAATACTTATTAATGGGATTATTATCATGTGTTTTGATGTCTGAGTATTCAAGATAAATTCGGCACAGTTTAGCGCCATCATAGCTAAGATAAAATCGCGAATAGGTAATAGAATAAAATTTATTTATTGTATATATGTCTGCTTGCATTAATGCCCAGGATGATGGGCCTAACAATTAATAATGCTGCTACCTAACAATTATTGTAATTTAATGTGTAAGTGACAATGATGGTTTAAATAGTTTTAGCAGTACCCTAATCATGTTACAATCAGTTTTTATTTTCAAACCCTTATCTTGATTGTTTCGAGGCTGACATTATAAATATTTAAACATGAATGTTTTCAGTTGAAAAGTAAACAATTTGTGCATCAACATCAAGCAAGATAGCCTCAGGTTGACCGATAACGGATTGCAACTGATAAATCGGTTGTCATGTTGTTTTAAGATCATATTTTTTTTTTATAAGATAAAATTTTACTCAGAAAAAAATATCTTGTTACTACATACAAATAATACATTTTATATTTTTATTTCTAAACAGGACAGCGTTTGGCTTTCATTTTACCTAGGCTAGCTCTAATGTCTGCTAGTTCCACCGAGGAACTGACTATTTTACTTTATTATGAACACAACAATGCTACAAGCACTGTTGCTATGGCGACCCATTAAGATAAGACTGGTAACTAGCTAGGCAGACTTAAAACCAAGCGCGGATCCAACGTTGTGGGACCAGTGGGCATGCCTACAACTTTAACTGAGATCGAAGGTATTTTTTCGTGCTATTTGTATTTTAAAACTGGACGAGCTTCAATGTATATGTATGTATTATGTATCCGTTTTGTATGTTTTATTGTTTTCTTTATCTTTATTTGCGGTTATATTCAATCGCTAAAAAAACTAGCAATTAACCGTGTGCGTGTGTGATTCTGAACGCAGAGCAGCACACAACACACGCACACATTCTTAGCTAAGGCCTTACCAAATCCAGAAGTCAACATTTTGATTACGACTCGCACTTGGCCGATTTTTGGGTGGTCGTATATACCCACATCTATTTTTGTGTGCTGGATCCGCGTTTGTTTAAAACAATACTTACCACTAACCAAACCGGGTAATGTACTTATTATATACACAGCTTATAATTGAACCCGGCACTTCTATTTAGACGATCCGAGATCGGTAGTTTACCCACTAGACCATATGTGTGAAATAATGTTTTCAGTTCAAAATTAAACAATTTACGCAAGAGATAGCCTCAGGTTGTCAGATAACATATTACAATTTCGATAAACTGTTTATCATGTTGTTTTCACTGGGACCTTGTTATTCAATTATTATTAAAGATACTTGATGTAGGTACAAACGAAACCTGGGCGCTTTTTCACACCCTCAGGATCTGAACCCTCGGAAAATCTAGTAGGGAACGGGGACACGCTTAGTGCGTGATGTCATCCCCTCTAGAAAATCTCTGACGGTATTTCGATCACCCTTGAGGAACCCTTTAAGTTTCTCGTCGCCCCGATAAAGTCTGGTGATGCTGAAAAGGCCGCCGTCTGAGGACATGCGTAAAAAATCTCCAAAAAAAGGTGCAGAGGACCGCAGCTCAATATTACAAAATAAGGAGACGGCAGTTGGTAAGCTTCATAGATGACGTGCTCAAGCAACATAAAACAAATTTTGAACTTGATACTTCGGTTATAAGGTTCAATATTGATAAGAGAAACACAGTTTTGGTTAGGTTGAACTGCTGACATTGTGTATGTCAGGGTTTCTTAAACTTTTTGCAGTCACGGACCACTTTCGCAATTTAACCAATCACGGGGAACCCTGTTAAAATATTAGGAAAAGAAAACAAGCCTTATTTATATAAAAAAAAAACACTTTTAATGGTAGTTTCATTACAATTATTGCTTCGGACCCCTAAGGGGTCCGTGGACTCTACTTTAAGAAACCCTGGTGTACATTAATTGCGGTCTGTGACCCAGTGCGGTGGCCACGATTCGTACACGCATTTCACTAAAGGCGTGACATTGATTCTTTATCTCTCATCTTCATGTGGCATGTTCGCTTATCGAAAGGTAGTCCATACTACAGCTATATGTGGCCCCGACTTTGTCTACGTGTTGAATAGACAGATAAGTCTTATGATAATATTATGTTATTTATATTTGAGCGCTTTTCAAGATAACAAGTTAGTTAATCTTTTGGTTAAGTAAGTTCTTTCACCAAAGGTTGCCTGGAAGAGATTGCTTGTTAGCAATAACGCCGCCTAATTTGTATTTTATCTCTTTGTCATTTTGTCTGTATCTGTCTTATTTGTGTGCAAATAAAGTTTATACTGTTATTATTATTTGGTTTAAAATTTCATAATGAAACTGTGATGTTTGTTTTATCTGTAGTTAAGTGTAGAGTTAGCAGGATTATTTTTTGTGTGAAATGCTATATTAATTCTAGTAAAAATATCTTCAAAAAATAAATTCTAAAAAAATCGCTTTTGTGTATTTAAAACGGTTACGTTATCTGACTTACTATAATTTAGTTACCTATCCATTCTTAAATAACGACTTCCTCCTAAAACTATATTTGATCTATGAAGCAGCGACTCATGAGGATATCAGAGACGGGTAGCTCCGCGTCGACGGGGGCAGTCTGGTAATGAGCCACTGTATGGAGTTGGCGCAGGTGCAAACTCGACACCAACTGCGCCGCGCTGTCCTTGGCAAGTGCCAAGTATAAGTAAGTACTAACAGGGCGTTACTATACCTGCCTTCTTATTGTCTAACTTTAATACCTATCGTAATACATTTCAGTTTGACAATTGAAAGCTATTCAAGAACTTCAAACTAATTCACAAGTGTCAGTGATTGCATACGCGACTATCTACAGCTTCATGTTCGCGACGCGTTTTTGAATGATGTTGAATGAACGACATCGTCAACCTAACATTTATTTGGAATCGTCTATGCAAAGCGACAAGCGTAAATACCTTTGAAAGGTATCTGATAGAGGTTGAAATTAGACAATAAGCCCGCCCTCTGACCTAATTAAACGGCTAACAGAACTCTTCCACGACATGGTTAACCTGAGTGGAGGTCCTAGCCTTTAAAGGCACCTTGGATGATCCGCTCTCGCCATCCGATCAATAAGGGTGCTGAAATACGATTGCTGACCCCAGCGCCTAGAAAACCTCTCGAGGATTCTTCAGTCACTACGGCTTGAGGAACTGCAGTGGTGTGCGCAACTGTACCAGATCTACTTAGATTGACTGAGATCTACTAAGATCAGAGTTGCTTACTGATGAGGAAGTCCAAGACGGCGGCAAATAGCTGCGCGTCGTTGCGCCGCGGTTTAGTGACGAGTCGCAGCGTTGAGTTGGCGCAGTAATGTGCGCTTGACACCAGCTGCGCCGCGCTTACTAACAGTGCGTAATTATTTATAGCTGATCTATGAAACAGCTTAGTAAACTTGCCACGTCATGTTTACCCTGTGTCGAGGTCCATCGGTCCTCAAGTACCCGCACTTGTCATCGAATTCGAACACATCCGAAAGACCTATTACGAAGAAGCTTGTGTGATGCCAGCGCCTAAAAATTATCCTGATTGTATGAGGAACTTGAAGTTTCTCAGTTTTGGGAGGAACCAAAAAATGCTTACTGATGAGGAAGTTTAAAACAGCTGTAGGTAGGTTCACGTCGTTGGGTCGCGGCTTCGTGACGAGTCGCAAGGTGGAGTTAGCGCAGTAATGTGCGTTTGACACGAGCAGCGCTGCGCTTACTAGCAGGCCGTACCTTTTTTTTAATACTTAGCACGGCAAATGATTCCATACACCTGATGTAAAGTGGAAATGGAGTCCAGACGCGAAAACAACTGGTGCAGCGTGAAAACAACGCAGCATCAATTAACCTCACTCTGCCGGCCCACAAGGTCCCTATATCATAGGAAGGAGGACTATCTATAACTGATCTATGAAACGGCTTACCGAATTTACCAAGACATGCTTACCCTGCGTCGAGGTCATCGAGTGGTCCGTTCTCGTCATCCAATTCGAATGCATCCGCAGGATCTATTACGGAGAAGCTTGTGTGATGTCAGCGCCTAAAGAGCCTCCGATTGTTCGTGGAACCATAAGTAACCAAAGGTTGTAGAAGGGAAACAGCAAACACTTACTGATGAGGAAGTCTAAAACAGCGGCGGGGAGCTCCACGTCGTTGGGGCGCGGTCTCGTGACGAGTCGCAGCGTGGAGTTGGCGCAATAATGTGCGCTCGACACTAACTGCGCCGCGCTGTCCTTAGCACCTATGAGCAGTGCGCTGCATTCCAGCCGGTGGCCTGGTCTAACGCGCCACCAGGCTGCACCTAGGTACCAAAATATTTTCTTTTTATTTAACTGGTAAGTGGAAAAACCTAATTTTGTCTAATCAATTTTGTTGCAAACAAATTACAACTTAAAAAACTGTTGAAGAAATGTGGATGTCGACATTGAATATGACTCTTTTGGGTTACTAAGTAAAAGTAGATAGATAGTGTTGAAAGGGCGGGTTGGACAGAGCCACGATAGCATAGTTGGTAGACTTGGTAGTGCACCTGACCCGGGGTGTCATAATCATGTTTTTGTAAATGACTTCGGGCCTAGTACAAACTTCTATTGAAATCGTATCGTAAACGTATCAATGGCTACAATTTATGCAGTGCAGTCTGTCAATCGTTAGTTCCATTTACGGACGTTGTGGTGCTGTTTCAGTTTGCATACAATATTACTCTTTTACGTTTTACGACAAGAATGAGATGATAGTTCATGCAAAGCCTACTGCCGATTCGTTTCAAATGTTTAATTCTTACGATATTAGATTAGTACCTCTGACGTAGTTGAGGGCGCCGCTCCAGTCACAGGCTCTCGAGCTGGTCCAGCGACCTTCCTCACCTCCTTGCAGCTCGCCGTCTGCCAGCCACCGCTCCGGGAAGTAAGGCCACTAGAATCACAAAAGTCATTGCCCTTTGTATTTTCATATTATAATATTCACTAATATTATAAATGCAGATGCTGTAACTTTAGATAATTTTAATTAGGCAAAATTAACTCTTACCCCTTTTTTAAACCCCTTAAAGAGCGAATTTCCAAAAATCCTTTCTTGGTTTATCTTATCTACACTATAAAAGGAGGCATGGTGCACTTCAAGTTTCTAATCCTAGTAGTTTGAGCTGTGCTTTAATATGTCAGTCAGTCAGTCAGTCAGTCATTAAGTCAGTTTTCCTTTTTATATATTTAGATAATAGGCAATTCATATTAAATCGCAAATACGACACGCCTACACTACAATTAGTAAAGTGCAAAAAAATCATAATTTAATTCTGTCATTTAATAAAGTGCACTAATGCACTTTTAATTTTATCTTTATAGAAACAACTACGCGTATAATATAATACTGAAAGAGAGTTGAATATCTTTATTTTTTTATTGAATGGTTTTGACTTGAGTTACAAGCTTTTCAAAAATGGATAACTTCTTACTAGGAGAGAAGAACCGGTAGACCAGTATAATGTTATCGCGTGTCACCGGTTGATTACCCGCCAGCTCCCCTGGCGCATTGTCGTGCGTCTTCACATTACAAATGAGTGTCATTACTAATTAAGTCAATTAAATTAATAGCAGTATTGTTGACACGTTGTGGACAAGTTGATAACGGATGGAAAAAACATTGAATAATACTTTTGCAAAGGCCGGTCATCGGACCAAAAATTTATCATCTCGAGCTCCTCCGTGCTTCGGAAGGCCCGTAAAGCCGTTGGTCGCGGCTGCATTAGCATTCGTTAACAACCACCAATCTGCAATGAGCCTGCTTGGTGGTTTATGTCCCGTTCTCCCCATCCATTCAAAGGAAAGGCTCGTGCCCCAGCAGAGCTAGTAATGTGATGTGAGGCGGGCAAACTGCCGTTTCCTTCTCCCGCCACGTTTGCTCACCTGGACGAAGTGCAGTGTTCGCTCACAGAAAACGGCAGGCGGGTACTGCCAGTAGAGATTCGGGTGCGGCGCGCCGACCACTGCGATCTTGCTCACCAGCGGACCGTGGCAGTGAGCCAGGTACCTTAAAAAAAGGATAACCATTTAGATAATCATTATGCGCACAAACTTGGTCCTTAACCAAAATCCAGAAGTCTAAACTCAAGGTTTACCAACGCGCTATGGAACGTAGCATATCAGGTATTAAGCGAACGGATCGAATCCGAAACACCGAGCTGAACTCCCAAACGCAAATCGCATATCTAGCTCTGACAGCAGCTCAGCTGAAATGGGATTGAGCGGGCCACGACATGGGCCAAGTTGGCAACAGATTGGAAGCCAAACACAACACGGAGGCGCCGCGGCAGACCTAGAAGGAGATGGCGGGACGAACTGGATATATTTGACCAAAATTGGAATCAACTAGCTCAGGACCGCAATAAGTGGAAAAAATGGAGGGAGGCCTTTGCCCAGCAGTGGGATAGTGAGGGCTAGTAAACCCTATTACTGTCCTACAGTTAGGCAAAAAGGCTTCCAACATTGAAATCAATAAAAAATAAATACTTATGTAATTTATCTTATCGCAACTAAGGAATTATTGTTGGTATTAAGATTAATTGGCCTAGACCATCTAATTAATTAAATAAATAAATAATTTGCTTATTTAAGAGGTGGCAAATGAGCAACAGATGGAAAGTAATCACCATATCACTTTGTCAAAGCAACTAAAGTATGCAACAGATAGTTTTCAGATACTTGTAATGTTATTGTGACATGGTACTAAAGTGCTCAGCTGCTTTAGTTACTGATATGTATATTTTTTACTATTGTTGATGTTTTTCCAACTGTTATTAGTAATAAATAACCATCACAGTATCTATAATTATAAGTGATGTGTTTATTATCTACACCCTCGGAAGTTAATGAATAAGCGGGCAAGGCTGAATAATGAGACTGATAACTTATTTTAATAGTGAGAACAATAAATGTAGACATGTCACAGACTTGTAGCCCTGGACTTTGGGCTACATGTCAACGCTGATAACAATAGGATGTGTATAAGGTAGCTAGGGATGATTCAATAATAATTAATGCTAAGTGATTAAAGTGTTTATGATACAAGTAAAAGATCACCAAAATTATTTGGAATTAGTGACTGGCAACATTTTCTTATCTATGGATTCTCAAACAATACTTGAAGGACCACCTAATTGAAAATGAAATACAAATTTAAAGTTCTGGAATAAGAAGTGTTAGGACAGTTAATTCATTGTTTGCTCTTATACAGACACAATAGAATTTTCATTGTTTGGTGGCGCTGATGAGCACTTGTGCATATCAATGGTTAAAAGATTTAAACTATGTATTAATTAGGTACCTTATTTATCAGATAAATAATCTTTTGTTTTTCTTTTTTTTTTTTGAATTTCTTACGTTTAAGCACTTGGTCTCCATCTCACCTGATGATAACCGACTTAGTCCGACAGGGTGTTATAACATTTCTAATAATATTATATGGATGTACCCTAATATGATACTTTAAAAGTTTCATTTACAACAACACACAAACGCGTGGTCGGTCTAAATGGGTTAAAGACCAAAGGTGGAAGCGCACTTCACCCGGAATCTTCAACTACTGAGGCAGTGGCTATCTTATCTCTAGCTGCCTACTACTAGGCATGCAACTTTTTTGCTTATGCCACTTGCCTCTGTCCTGTGCCAGTCTAGGCCACATGCAACCAACGGTCTAGGTTTTATCAGATAAGAGACATACAAAATAAAAATGGTTGGTGATTTTTATTATTGCAAAAATAGGCTTATTATTGAAGAAAACTAAAGTAAAAGGGTACGCACTTAGTTAATATGGGTGACTGTGGTAGGCACTTATTATAGTAATTATTCTCTTTACTTACCAAGTCAGCATACCTCCAACTCCGAAGCCTATTACAACCGCAGGCTTCCTCTCCGACACACCCAAAGCATCCATCAGAGTACACAGTTCCTCAATGGCTCTAGGAGGGGACAGGTCACTCCTCCCTCCACCTTCGCTACCCCCTGTCCCCCTCAGGTCGAGAGTAACCACATGGTGGCCATTTTCAACGAGCCGCTTCACCACATGGGACCACGTTGGACTCCACAAGTCTTCAGTATCGGGTGCATCACTCAGAATGAGGACTAATGGGCCTGACTTCGGTCCACTTTCTACATAATGATATTTTACTCCCTGTATAGAGAATGAGTTATTTTAATGTTTTAGAAGCACACAGCTCAGTTACTTGCGGGGTACATGACAAATAGGTTCAATTTATTAATGTAAGTAGTAATACAATGTCAAGGAGTTTTAAAAAAAAATTACTTTAGAATACCTTCATATAAAATGTAATTTAAGGAATGTTAAGTATTAATTAAAAACATATACTTAGAGAAATTTAAAAATGTTTTATTATTATTTTGAAGGCATCTTGGAAAATTATTGCAACCTTCCTTTACTTAATACAGTTAAAAAAAGCTCACCATAATTTTTATAAAGCAATGTGTGCCCACCGAAGAGTCCACAGTAAGTTCGACCGACGGAAAATTCTTTGGTGATTTTCTGCGGTGCCCTTTCCAAAACCCTTTAATTGTTATTTTTAAAACTTGCCAGATTCCTAATATTATACACTTTAGAATTAGTTCCACTGCTTCCCACCCCGTCACCACTGCCAACACTTTTTGTTTAGCACTCATTTTAACATATTAAAACTTAATTCACTGAGCAGATCTACCACAACACACGCCGAGCTCAAAGGTCTACACACTGACACTGATTAAAAAATTACTTATCTCATTCACGCCAGCAGCGTACAGCACGAACCCACAAACTTATCAATTTTATCAGGAATGAAGAAAACTTCAGTTCGAATCGAAAGCAAAGCAACAAATCTATCTATATCTGAAATTCTGAAGTAACTGGCGGTAGTTTTGTTTGTCTGTACGCAGCAGCAGCGGTCCGAATCGCAGCAGTTGTCGTATATAAAAAAGTACTTTGTGACAGTTGTCTAAATTAATTTTTAAAGTATAGTTAATTTTAGTATGTATGTTGCAACGATTTAGCTTGACTATATTTAGCAATAAATGATTAAATGGAATTGAATTGAATATGTTGTGTTTTAATTGCAGTAAAATATTGACTTGTTAAGTGTAATGAAGTATTACAATTTATAAGTGTTGACAATAATGGTTTTAAGTTTAGTGATATTTGATATTCTAAATTTACTTTTGATTCGGACTTTCACTTAAAATTACATGACACGACACATGACATTATTACATACCTATTAGCATAGCCGCGAGTCCCGCGACCGTGACGCGACTTGCGTTGCGACTTGCGACCACTTTCCGACATGAAGTCCTGCGTTGCGTGCGTAGGTATTGTTGATTGCCCAACTTTAACATAAACTTTCCAAAGTTTTTTTTCATATTATAATTTTAGGCTAGACTAACTTAGATTTGTGATCATTATAAGTATTCTTCTTCGTCTTTTATTTGTATCTGCGACATTCATTTAGGTCGGTATAATATTTGAATTCGCTTTCTGGTTGCCTTGTGCGAGTTTCATTCGCCATACAACCACGTTAACAAAACTCGCACTAGGCACCCAGTTTGTTCTTTTAATAATACGGGTAGTTAGGTAAGTACTTAATTATTTTTGCAGTAAATCTGCCTCAAAGTAATCACATTTTCCATTTTGTTCAAGAAGTTCTATCGATGGCCTAGGTTTGGATATTTTTTTCTAAATAGTTGACTGGACGAACAATCAAAAATTAAATTGTTCAGAACAGAGAAAGATTGCAGTTATTATTATCATAAATACTAATAAAACTAATAACAATTAGATACCTAAAAGCACGACACGATGACGACGGACGGGGCGCCGTCGGCCGACGACGATGCTGCGGCACGGGCCTATGGAGACTTATAGATATAAGACATTTTTACCAGATAAATTCAAATCGTACGATTGAGTTAGAGCGTTTACGCCGCACACTAGCGCCGCCAATGAAAAAAAAACATATCTAGTAATTAGAGATAGAAAATCAAACTATGCTCAACAAACTATTTGAATGAAGTAATTTATCATTTTTACGTCACCAAATGAACTTCTGACATTTTATGGTTTAGTTAAATAAGACGTTACAGCTAAAAACGGCCACTTTTAACTATAACGCCGTATTTAACTAAACCATAACATGTCAGATGTTCATTAGGTGACGTAAAAATGATAAATTACTTCATTCAAATCAAAGAGTCTTTGATTCAAATAGTTTGTTGAGCATAATTTGATTTTCTATCTCTAATTACTAGATACCTATGTTTTTTTTTCATTGGCGGCGCTAGTGTGGCGCTTATCGTCAATATTATTTATTGTAGATACTATTTTTATCATACTTTGGCCGTATCGTCGCTTAAGATACCTATTATTGGGACATAAAATTAAGAATAAAAGGTATACTTAGGCATAGGTAGGTAGGTGTAAGATTTTCATTTGGTACCTATTCAAATCCGCAAATAAATATATAAACATTGATATGATCTTTAAAGTAAGCCTGAAACATAGAAATAAGAAGGTCAAATCATAAAATATAATTGAGAGCCCCTGATCCCTTATAAGAAGAGCATTTAACAAATAGCTAGGTACAGAGTAAGGTATTTTTAAGGGGTTTTTTTGCACAAACTTAAACGTGAAACTTGAGTTTACCTGCAAAATAAATATACAAAATATTATTTTTTATAATCATAATAGCTAGGTATATAATCATAATATGGATATAGCATGCATCCTCTTTAAAATTATGCTCATTAAAAAGGTCTTCAAAACTTTTCATTTGAAAAGGGGAAAAAAATGTTTGAAGGGTTGTTGAGACAACAATTTAGTTATCTACAAATGGCACAATGGATGGAGGGTTTATTTAAAACATATTAAAGTCGGGCTGAGACGGGGGCACTCGACTCGGGCGCATAATGGCTGACGACAAATGCAGAAACGGCCAGTCAGCACGCATAACGATACGCCCGATAAGGCACAAGCTACACTGTGGAGCTGAGCGGTAGATAAGCTTTTTTATAAGAAAGATTTTGGTATAAGCTTCGTATGGTCTTTACAGTGTAACCGGATTTTATGAGTGGCGAGAAAAGTAAGGAAACTTTTTTTTGAGAGTTTGCTGATTGCCACTTTGCATTTTCAGCATCACTGGGCTTTTTGGGGGCGGCGAGAAACTTAAAGGGTTCCTCAAGCCGTGTGATATGAATCACCGTCAGAGGTGTTCTAGAGGGAACGGCATCACGCATTCGTTTATTATTATGATTATGATAGTGCGTGTGTCCGTGCCTGTTGGCAGTGGACTGTATAGTAGGTAGGTAGATAGGTTTTAGTTTTCTCAGGTTCAGGTGCTGGTACTGGCAGAAAAAGAGGCTTCAGAGTAGTAGTTTCTTTATTCAGACGTCTTAATAAACTAGTGCGTGATGCCGTTCCCACAGGTACGATTCTACCTCAAGCAGTTGAGCTAGCCTGTGTCAGACTCCTACTGACTCAACTCCCCTTGTGGATAGGGTTACCATTTAGGAATTTGAAAAGTCCTGACAAAAAGCCAGACATTTCGATAAAAGTCCGGATAGTCAAGTCCGGACTTTTATCGAAATGTCCCAAATCACATCACAAAATGGAAACATCTCATTTCGCAATATAAGATTTATTGTTTGATCTCATAAGTTGATTGTTAAAGAAGATTTTATATTTTGTTTTTAGATAAATGAGAAGTTAATAAAGATTAAAGACTTATTTGTTATAGTTTGGTTACTCATATTTCAAAATGTCGGCAACAGTGCCCTCCTAGATTCGATTCGTAGTAACCAAGCATTTCACAGAGGTAGAGTCGATTGACAAGAAGCAGCAAAGCATGGACAAGTTTTCTTTTAGTCAACCAAGTAAAAAATAGTAAAACAAGGTCAATGTCACAGGCATTTTTAAATAGCCATGTTTCTATCGAATGCTACTGACTGGACTTAGTTTCATATCTCTGCTGGCCGACATTAGTACCTACTTAAATAAAAATAAAAAACTAGAGGAATTGAAGCGCGTACATTTTATGCATACCGAATAATCTACAGTGTAATTTAGCCCTTATAGGGAAAAACTAAAAAAGTTTTTAAACTATCATGGTCACTTACATTAGAATAAATATTATTAACGGGATTATTACCATGTTTTTTGAAATATCGTATACTCAAACACAACAAAAAACATGGTAATAATCCCGTTAATAATATTTATTCTAAACTAAAAAAGGTATTTAATCAACGTAGATAGCGCAATGTTTGGCACTTGTAAAGTTTTGTCAGTGTCAGGCTTCCCGGCGGCTATTAAATAAAAATCATATTTATTTCTGCCGCTACAACAAATCCTTGTAACTTCTAGCAACAAATTTTACCTTGTAATTATCGCAACAGCTCCGCTCACGAGTGTAAGCCAGGCTAAAAAGCAGGAGTGCATTCTCGAACACCGTTTAATTCTGCTCATGCGTCGACATTCACGCTCGATCCACTAGAGGTCGTCAATTGATTTGAATTCGATATTGTTTATTTGTGTGCTCGATCATTTCTGAGACCAAGTTATTCTTGAGCAGGATAAATGAGTGTTGCGATGAGTAAGTGAATTGGCACTCATTTGTTACGGATTGTGGTTATCCACAGTTGTTATAGGTACTCTATATTACATTAGCTTAGTAACTTTAATGAGTCGCAAAAATTGTGGAGCGCTACATTTTTTTTTCTTCAATAAAAAAAAAATTCTGTTTAGTGATAAGTTTTAGTAGTAAAGAGATAATATGTAATATAAGGTAAGTATGTAAGAGGTATTCTCTGGCACTACTTAAACGATTCTATATTTCTTTTCACTAATAGAAAGCTACACTATCCCTGAGTAATATAGTTACTATAGACTAACTTACCTACATATATGTGTATATTAATAAAACAAAATTAATCCAACAAGGTCGGGTCAGTACCTGATTGAACAGATGCTCGGGTTGAATGAATGCGAGAAATCGTGGATGAAACTTCATAGTAATAAATAAATAAAAGAAAGTTACCTATACTAATCTCTAATTACTCTAATGCAAGTGACCAATAGTTATAAAAAAACTCATTTTTTAAAACATTACTTTAGCTTTTTTCGTCAAATAACCAAATAGGTACACCCAACCTACCTATCTATCTACTCATATTTTTCTCATGAATGCCAAGCGTTGAATGGTAGCTTATTAAGTTTCGCCTTGCATCCGTATCCCCGCGTTACATAGGAGTGGTGGGAGGGTCGGACGTGCCGATCCGCGGCTGGTCTCCCTTCGTGGGGAGACACCAGATATATCTCTTGAGAGTTAAATAAGTGACGACTTGTGACGTCGCGCCAATCTATTTTAGTTGGGGATGTGAGGTACCTAGGTAAATACTTATTGTTAAGTATTTATTTGTCATTATAATAACGTTTGGCTTTATGAACAAATAACGAGTAGAAGAGTCAATGTTTGTACAGAAACTTGGCCTTCATGTCATGATAAGGCCGAACGAAACGAAAACTACTGGCTATCTACCGGAACACAACAATGCAACTTTTAAGAGGCTACTGAAGGATCATTACTTGTCCCATCATCACTGTAAGATGCTCTTGTACTTTACTTTGCATCCTTATATGTACTTTTAATTATAACTATTATGTTTGTATCAATAGTATACTAAGCATTTATTATTATTTAATTTATTGCTGTTAGATAAACTATAATTATTTATGGTGCACCGACGCGACGACGAGCCCACTTCAAACTCAAATATTTTTTGTCCATCCAAAGGTTGTCTGGAAGAGATCACTCTTAGTGATAAGACCGCCCTTTATACGTGTATTTTTATGTAGTTTTTTTTGTCAAATGTTTTATTTTTGGTGTACAATAAAGTTTATTTATCTTTATCTTTATCTAACTTGATGTTATGGCGATATCTATACTAATATTATAAAGAGGAAAACTTTGCATTTTTGTATGTGTGTATGTATGTATGTATGTATGTATGTATGTATGTATGTATGTATGTATGTATGTATGTTTGCACCGAATACACTCAAACACTACTGCACCGACTTTAGAAAATTATTAGAATGCTACATTAGCATTGAGTAACATAAGACTATATTAAAAAATATATTTGTAATACTAAAAACGACAATTTAGTTTTCCAATACAAAATGATTTGCTTGTTATGTTTTCATAGAAACCATTGATATATATTTAACTCAATGATGGAAACTGTCAAAGCGGTACGAAGTCCGCCCGGTCAGCTATAGTTTAGTTATTGTTCTGAGGCAGTATTTAGATTTAGATAAGATGGTGGTAGCTCCATAGCTAGAAAAAAAAAGTTAAACTATTTCTAATTTTTTTTTTCTTAGACAATTTTTGACCTTTATTAGTATTGTATGACATTATGAAAATTTGAAATGGTAACTGATGTTTTGCAAACTTAGATTTTTTTGTCTTTTGTTTTGTTTTAACATGTTGTGATTGTCCTTTATATGTTGTGTTTTTATTTGTGATGGAAAGTGTCCTTTTATGATAGGGCATTTTCTAATAATGTTGACGCTTTAAGAGAGAAAAGAAACGCCCTTGCTGAGTTCCTTGCCGGTTCTTCTCAGTACACAGTCTCCCGCCCAGAGTAGACTTACGAACCGATGGCATAATGATGACATTCATAAGAGCTATTTGTAGCCTAAACTGAATAAATGATTTTGAATATTTTTTTGAGCTAGTCAGGCGGATAAACAAACCCTACCATCAACCAAACCGAGTACCTACACAAACATGTACTCCTCGCTGGGAATCGAACCCGGAACCTTTCTGGGATACTTATACTTAATGATACATTGAAATGTAACAACATAATGATACTTAAGTATTCAATAAAGGCTGGGTCAGAGACCGGTGTATTTCACCAATAGACTAGAGGCGGTAATACAAATATACTTTAATTACCAATAATTACAAAAACAAATGTTGAAAAAATTTTTTCAGCATTTGTGTTTTTGTAATAATTTCGCAACAAAAATTTGCGTTAAAAATTATTTGAACATTCTACCAATAATTGTTTTTGCTAACGTGATCTAATAGTGAACTTGCACTAGACCACTCAGGTAAATTAATTGTAAGTGTCGTCTCTAGTACACCTACTTTTATGCTACTGCGAGTACTATCTATAGCTGTTATTCTAATACCGCGTCCTCCTTCAGTCTTTTCTGTAAGCCGTCCACAAATATATCATGGGTAGATCAATATTAGTACATAAGGCACCCCGCGGTAATGACTACCGACGCCCCCGCGTCATTTACATGACAATCTGCGCTATGTGCGCCCCACTGCGCCGGCTAGGGACAATGGCCCATTATGTAGCGTGTGTCCCGCTGAGGTGTAATGTTGTAACAAGACTTAAGTGAAATGAAGCACTTTATATGAATATACTCGAGTTTGTTTTACAGTTTGTAATAGCGGCGTTTTTGAAGAGTAAGCAGTTCGACACGTAACGCTTTAACAAACAGAACAAGTTTGAATATTTCATTGGTTTTCAATCTTATCTCAATCACTTAAAGTTCAAAGTGTGGTGGAAATATACCTACATTCTTCTGACTGTGAAAGGGACTAAAATCACATGATGTATGTCTTTAAAGCAGCACATCCTGGTTGAAAATGAGGGGAGTTAAAATTTTACCAAATCAAACTTGTTTTGGTAAACATTGATCGAATCTCAAACAAAACTAGCACAGGTACCTACACTTACGCTGATGGTGACAGGTAGGAAGATTAAGGAAACTCTTGCTCTTCTATTCGATTTAATTTTTTACTTTAGTTTTGTAGGGAAGCCTTGTGGTACATCACGTCGGGGTCACCACTTTAGGGAGCCATTCCTGTGGTAGTTGGAATGCCACATTGAGGAAGGCCAAAGGGAAGATCTTCCTCCGAGCTGGGTGGTATAGCTCGGAGACCGAGGTCCAACGGATGTTAGTTGGAGGTGTTATATAGCGAAGGAGATGGTGAAACTTCGCTACCGCGATGCAGGCTTCCCATATTATTTCATCGTCGTAGTATGGCGACGTCGTTGGTATGCGTTTGTGGCGCCATCTGTTGACACGGTTGAGAAGGTGTTTGCTTCGTGTCGAGTAATGTACGGCGTATGCGGTAGGTGCCGTCGCCACAGTTTATAAACTACGAGTACATCGTACTTTTTGATAGTTTTTTTCTGTTAATCTAATGCCATTGTGGTGCTTTTCAAGGAAGTTGAGTCTATCTCCTGGTTGAAAGTAAACAAAAATTATAAGCTGATAACAAAAGAAAAAAGAAATCAAAGAAAAAAACTGGTAGGTAGTGGCACAATAGTGTTCGACAATTTAAGACCTGTGTTAGACAAAAAATAACTTTTTTGGCGAAGAAAAATGTTCGTCATTGAAGTTTTACGGGATGACCGCTAGGAAGCAGATAGGTAG
Organism: Eudonia mercurella; assembly: GCA_963082485.1. Taxonomy (NCBI): domain Eukaryota; kingdom Metazoa; phylum Arthropoda; class Insecta; order Lepidoptera; family Crambidae; genus Eudonia; species Eudonia mercurella. Next base: position 1,300,836 of record OY720034.1, on the reverse strand, counting down.
AACTATTAACTACTACTACTTAAATAACGACTTAGGTAATAAATTGTCGCTAAATACTTAAATCTATTGACTCCTTGTAGTACTCCTGGTATCACAGGGGTTATCAATTGGCTCGTTATCACACCAGTATGCAAGCAATAGTCCTTTTTTTTTTTAGTTGATGGCTTCGTGCGACTTGCACATTTAGCCAGTGTCAAAGTAATTTTTCTTACAAGTAATACATAAATTAACAATATTTCTTTCCGATGAATGATAATAGAAACGAGAAGTGAGAAATGATATACCCCCCAACCCCTCAGTATCTCAGTAAAGATGTGGGGCTTTTCTAAGTTCTCGGGCGGACTTCTTGAGTGAATTTGAAATGTGACGTTGCACTGTTTTGTTTCATTTGCCAACACTCATGCACACTCACGAACACTTAACGGTTAATAATCCATTATTGTTTCACATTAATATTCGACATAACACAAATTTTAGAAAATAAAACAAAACAAAACCGCATAGGTACTCACATGACTCTTCACTTTCCCGCCAAGAAGTCCGCAACCCGTGTGTCCGAGACAACGTCACAATCTTACTATATACTATATAGATAGATACGTAAACACTTGACTTCTATTTTTAATGATTTGAGGAAACTAAAATCGATCACTGGATTCTCAGTGATCGATTACAACTACCCTAGGCTCTTAGAACAATAACGGTAGGTATTATAGGTGACACCTCGGTACAAAAAGCGGCTCCTATGGGCGGTAAACCACGCTGCTCCCAGCAGTCACTTCGCATTACCCACATCCATATTGTGTTGGGAGCAACTGATCGATAACCGTGGAAGGTAACGAAACGCCTTTGAATTCACACCGGAGACATTGAGATATTTATCGAATTATTAATATAATGCTCTCAGGTAGGGAGGTGTCGTGTTCTCTTGTAATGCGACGCCTCCTATAATGCTGCAACTATACTATAATAGACAGTCGTACTAAGTTACGCTCTATGGTAACTTACTATGGAGGATTAAAGTTTTTCTTTGAGGTTTGATTTAAATCAATTAGATGATGAATGGAGTACTTATAAATTACAGCGGCTGCTTTTTCAGAGCAGAATTAATTCTTCTTGTGAATATATTATTATAATTTGTAATTATCAATTTTGATATAAAAATTTGTAATATCAATCGTTTAATCGGGTTTCAGTTTTACATGAAGGTCAAAAGACGTCCACTGGTTAACAAAGGCCTCCCCCAAGGATCTCCATAACGACCGGTTCCATTTCATTTCACTTCCATCAGCGTCTACTTGCGACCTTCACCAGATCATCATCAGAAAAACCTATATATATATATATATATAAAAAGTAATACCCACAATTTTAACACAAGAAATAAAAACAAACTTGCCGTTCCAAAACTTAGACTTAATAAGGTCGGTAATTCATTTGTTGGGAAATGTATAAAAATATACAATAAAGTGCCTGTCACTATAACGGAACTGCCGCTACACAAGTTTAAGACAGAAATAAAACAAGGGCTAATGAAAAAAGGTTACTATAAAATTAATGATTATCTTAATGATAAGAATGTGTGGTCATCTTAGTCTGCTCGCCTGCACATGTTATTTCACAATAATAAAATTTATTCATATAATTTTTATACTGATAAGTATATAGTCTTTATAAGCAGTGTCCTACAGATAACAAACAGCGTTGAGTTAAATATATCATTAAGTTTTTATTTAGAGTATCTTGAGTGTGTCATGCTCTCTTTATTGTCTCTGCGGTGGTGGCGTGTGCGTCGGGTCGTTACGTTCCCTAAAATATGGTTGAGCGAAGCGATGGCTGATTCATATGTCATACTCGTGAACGGGTGCCGCCTGTGGAGGCTGGTCTGCTCTTGCATACTTATCTTATTTTTAGTATTATTCACTATAGTTTGACTTTGTTCTTCTAAAACAATTTTTGACTTTTACTAGAATGCTGTAGTGGTACTGTATGACATTGTGGAAATTGAAACTTTTGCCTGATGTAAATTAGTCTTAGAGCATTGTATGACATTGTGGAAATTGAAACTTTTGCCTGGTGTAAATTAGTCTTAGAGCATTAATGCTCTAAGAAATTAGTTAACCTAGAATTTTTTTTTTTTTTTACATTTTGTGGTTGTCTTCTATAAGTATGTTTTGTGTTTATTTGTAATGGAAAGTTTCCTGCTATGATCAGGCATTTTCCAATATTTTTGACGCTGTAAGGGAGAAAAGATCTGGACACTTGCTGAGTTTCTTGCCGGTTCTTCTCAGTACAAGATCTCCCGCCCAGAGTAGACTTACGAACCGATGGCATAGTGACATTCATAAGAGCTACTTGTAGCCTAAACTGAATAAAATGATTTTGAATTTGAATTTGAATTTGAATTGAATTTGAATATAGTGAGTGTTATTTACCATCGACATCTATATACATATAATGACTTGTCCTGACTGATTCATCATCGCCGAGCCGAAACCGCTGGAGCTAATTAGATGAAATTTGGACGGTAGGTTAATTGAGTGACGTAACCAGCCATTAAGAAAGGATTTTACGGGAATCATACCCTAAAGGGGTCAAATAGGAGGTGAAAGTTTGTATGAAAGTCCGTCAGTTTTGAAGTAATATACATGAAAATTAGTATTTGGCCTTTTGAAAATAAATAAAGAATGACGTGTTTCAGGAATTTTGTTTATTTTTCTTTAGAGGAGTAAAAAAGGGAAGAAGATTTTTTTGAGTAAATTGTTATTTTTATTGTATCTAAGTACCTATAAAAATGATTTTTCGATAAAAATAAAGAATTATGTGTTTTTGCATTTTTCGATAAATCTTCCCTAGAGGGGTGAAATAAGGGTGCAAAGTTTGTATGGATATCTGTCATTCCTTAAATTTCGATATTTGACCTGGTTAGAAATTATGAAGTATTTCAGGATTTTTGGAAAACGATCCCTTAAGTAGGGGATGACAAAACGGACCAATATTACTTATACAGAGTGATTGTACGAGCCAGTTTGACTACGTACACTTGAGGATGCTGTTAGTTGATTGAAGTAGTTGTACCTAGTTGTGGCACGCAGATAAAGACATCACCAAAGTTAAACGGTTTGTTTATTTAAAACTCTCTAGTAAATACAGTACCTAAATAAGTTTTAGGTAACTCTTCTTCTTCTGTTCAGTGCAAGCGTATTTGCGTACTACTACATGAAATAATATATATTAATAAAGTAAACAATAATTAGGCGTGACCCAAAGTAGGCCGCTAAGTCAGTTAAATATGTACGGTGGTGAGACCTTACAGTGATCTTTATTACGTTGTTTTGTGTTAGACACTTTTTACTAATTCTAGCTCGCATGGATGGGCTTTTTAATGATAAAAAATTAAAATCTTAATGTTGAAATGTCGTGACATGTTTAGTTATCTAACTCTTATTACTTATTCCCTTATGATATTTACCTTTAATAAGTTTGACTTTTATTACGAATAAACACAAGTCGTGAAGCCCACGTGAGCAATGCCACGAATCATTAATATAATATAATCTAACTACGTTATTCCATCCACATAAGAACAGAAATGAATAGCAAGCTTTCAAAAATTCAACGTAAAAATCCATGCACGTGGCACAGATTCAGAACGTGGCAAAAAAGCGGGCAACCGGCAATTCAGTTTGCTGACGGACCGGACTGACTTTCTGTTTTTTAATTTTATTTTTCTTTTTTCTCGTGCGGCATTAGCATGCGCCGCCCGGCGGCCGGTAACTGCGTTACGCGGGCTACGTCTGGCCGCGTTACGTGCGGGCACAATGGCAAGGGCTCTCGTTACATACTTGACTGTGTAACTTCGTTTGCTCGCTCGCATGGCGGCGAAAGGGCCTCTAGCTGGTGAGCTAGTAGGACATCAACGATAATAAATAGTGTGTTTTTACCATTGAAAATGGTTATCAGATGCAAATCGCCTGAGAAAGCTCCGAGGATTTTGGGAGAATCGAGATGGAAATAGTACCAAGAGTTGAGAAATTTATCGAGACACGTGTGAGCGTTTGAATTTTGTTCAACGGCTGGAAACTTTTTTGGAATTTTAAAAAATGTAAAAAATAACGGGTTTTTTAGGGGTGTTTGTATACTAAATTGTAAATATTAAAAAAAAAACAACTTAAGAAAAAATTTAAAAAAGGGTCCTAGTTTAGCTACAAAATGACGAAAAAATTTTGAAAATCGGTCAATAATTGTGACCTGTAGGGGGTCCCTTTAGATTTGGTATTGTAGAAAAACGGGTATAGCTTCTTTGATTGTTAAAAGATGCGGATGCAGACGAGAAGTGCATTCAAGTTGAAATTGTGTTATTTAAAATAAAATGTTTTTTTTTCGTAAACTGTTGTACTTATTCATTTTCAATGCTCCGATTCTTGCGGGGACTGGAAAATCTTTGAATTTTTATAAAGATTTAGGGGAAAACTGTTGGACTTAAAACAATATGCTTTTATTAGGTTTTGACGCAATATATGTGTCCTAGACCTTTTCAGATTCTTTTTTCGAACTTTAAAAGTGTAACTACTATCTGTACGAGTACCTACTTTAACCACAGAAAAAAGACACTTTTAACAAAAAAAAGACAAGTTTAGTAGCAGTTGATCATATTTGCATGTTCAGATCAAAATCAAGATAGTTAAATCACATACATTCTGGTAGATAAAATTTGCCTGGGCTTACACCTACGTATTTATCGGAAGTTTCTCCTAGGGCTCAAATGAATAGCACGCTCTTGTTTTGTTTCTTAGGTTACGCTAATCCGGCATCTCTCATCAACATTAAATAAAATCGGTCATGTGAGTAGACCCAGCGTTTTCTAAACAGACGACACATTTGATATTGTTCCTAATATTAGCTTTAATGATAACTTTTTGCTGGTTTAAGTTGTTATTTGTTTAAAGTGTCCGTTTAGAGTCCGTGTCGCCGGCCAGCATTTTGATTTCCTGCAGAGGGTGCGTCACTCGACGCGAGAGTCCGTAATAGCTATTATGGCGCCCCTACAGAAAGATTTATTTAAAATGTTATTTTACACCCAGCTATGTGCCTACGGCTTTTGTATCAATCGTCATTCTATACGCAATGACATTGTAATTTTATTCGCTTGACATACAATCGATTTTGAGCCTTATTGCTTTGGCTTTGGGTGAATGTGGACCTCAGAGTGGACTGGCTGGTTGGAGTTATTGTGGAGATGTGACGTGACGCCATTTTGTTAGGCGATGGGGTGCATGTAACTGTTATTGACTCAACTTATTGAGTTAGATTGAGTGCTAGTAAGGTGCGATATGGCGATTCAGTCGATTTGGTGGAATGGACGCATTGTGTATTCATGGACTAACAATACTATAGGTATATTAGTCCATGGTTGATTGATGCGTAGTCATGCGCGTCATTAGCGCCAAAGGTTGGACTACAGTTTTCCTTCGCAATAGTCAAACATATATGTTAACCTATAATATGTGAATGATTTAGATGAGAAAGCGAAGCATATACCTACTGTATAAACACTAATTTAGTGTGTATGGAAAACTTGGTGTTCATTCTTAATTAGAGATGCCAGTTTACAACATCTTATCAAGCGTTTAGGTTGACTGTATACCTATCTAGATACACATCTACCTATCACATTTTTAATTTACGCTTTCCCTACTGCTTGTCTAAAGAGGATGACTAGACAGTGGATGTTTCTAAAATTGACTATTCAAAACAAACCTTCTTTACACACTTATAAAATTAACCATTTCATTTTTTGGTAATTCTTATATCTAAATTCCGTGCATCGCATGGCACGTAAAGCCGTTGGTCCCGGCTGCATTAGCAGTTGTTAATAACAACCAATGGGCCCGCGTGGTGGTTTATGGCCCGTTCTCCCTATCCATCCATAGGGAAGGCTCGTGACCCAGCGGCACTGGTAACATAAAAAAAAATAGCTGGTGTTGATGACATCTAAATATATAGATGTAGGTATAACATTATAGTTGCTAACCTGTATAAATGTGAAAAAAAGACAATAATTTCGGCGAGTGGGATTGAGCCACGATAACATAGTTGGTAGTGTACCTGAGCCGGCATGTCATGGGGTGCGGGTTCGAATCCCGCTCGTGGAATTTTCTCAAAACTTTGTCTTTTATCAAATTGTAATTTGTCCGCAACAAAATTTGCGTAAAATTATATAGAACCATAATCTGTAACAATGTCCTTAAATTCAAAATTCTATACTGAAATAAGATAACACCTGTGACAGCAGTAACCTCCAGGCGTAAAAAGCCTCCCCCCCAGACAGATCTCCGTCCCACACCACACTGCGGATATTCGCGTTCCGTAACGAAGGCAATTTGCTTCTGTCGCACGTAATAATGAACTCTCGTGCCTCCACGCTGCGGACTTCGCAACAGTTCGCAACAATAATTGAGCACCACTTAATTTCCACTTCATTAACACTCGATGGATTTTTAAGGTGGCCATTGGCGCGATGTTGATTGTCAATTGAACATTCGTAATCTTGCTTTTTATCTGTGGAGCTTGATAGCTGTTACTTACACCTACTTGTACACTAGATGTACTGCAAATTACGTTCCTATCATTTCCTTAATGCAACGTTTATAGCTATAATTTTAGTTCTTACTTTTAAAAAATATAATAAGTTCATGTTATTTAGAAGATCTACAACACAAAGCTCTAGTGACATCGTATTCGTCTACGCCCGAATAGTTATATTGTCCCTTCTTTACAACTATACCTATCTTTTTTCAAAGTTTTATAACGTTAAATAAAAACTTAGCTCAACCGCGAACATTAGTACTTACTTAGGTCTTTATCAATTGTTAGTTGATCAACATGTTCTGTCAGAATCGTCCTAAAAAAAGAAAATCTGTATTCTCATTATAGCACATCGTGCCAATTCGATGATTTATTTTGTCTGCGCAGACTTCTCTAAATAACTAAAACTTCTGCCTTAATATTAGCAAATGCTGCCAGCTCTAAACTTTTTTCTGCAAAGGCTGTTCCATAAAACTAAAACCTTTTTTATATTTGTAAATACTGCCAGTTTTATGCTATTTTTGCTAAACCTTCTCCTTAGAAGTAAATCCTTTGCAAGATGTAATGTTTCTAGATAAAATCAACCAGTCACACCTTTGCCATAATATAAGTGTAAATAAGTCAGATTAATGTATTTTTCTGCAAAAGCTACTCCATTGGTCCAAAATCTCTATCACAATACTAATAGCTGCCAGCTCTATTCTTTTTTGCTAAACTGCTCCATAAAACTGAAACCTCTCTTAACATGGCGAATGCTGGCAGCTGACGGGCAGGTGCCATTCAGTCGAGTGGCTTCGTTACCGCGAGAGGCAGGCCCTCAGCGCAGCGCCGCGACAATTATGCCCGTCTACGCTTCAGCCTCTGCAACTGTACCAACCAACTGTACCGTTGGATGTTTAATGCTTTGCTGTGCGAGATGTATTTTAGACCAGACGTATATCAAATCTATAGGAACCTACTTATATACCCACTGATACTTCCTGAATGGGTAGTAGGTACAAAAAATGTTTGGAGGATTCAAAAGCACTTTTCTTAAGTTTCAAATCAATTTCTTGTAAGATGGCTCTCGCTATGATTTAGCCAGTGTCTAGTTTAAGGGCTTACAACTTTAATAGGCGTTGTGCTTGTACAAGATAGAACATTTTGAGGATACAGGTAGCTACTGATTGATTCTGTTGAGATACCTGAAACAATAACAAAAAACTAACTAATTCAGCGAGTTAGGTTTAATTGAATAACATTTTTTGACATTGACTTTGAGTTTGACATACTCTAGCTACTTATAGTTTTTTTAATCTACCCCGTTTTTATGGGAGAAGGACGTAAGAGTACTTACCTAGGGTAGACTGTGTAACATCTTTCCGCTCGCCTACTATAAGTATATACAATTTGTGGTTATATACAATGAGTGATTTCGTAGAAATGCAACGGAAGTACCGTAACATCTAGAAATGTGACAGAAGTAGCGTAACAGTGTGATCAGCTCATATATATATCATATCATGTCATAATATGATATAATATAGGATGTGATGCATTTGTATGAAGCTTACCTATAGCAGTCTCCTATTTTTAAAGTAAGCCAGTGCATGAAATATAAATATATCTCAGTCAGTAGTTCGTTTGCGAGTTTGCTATCGAAAAAAAAAAAGAAAAAAAAAGAGAAAAGAAAAGAGAAAAATATATACGTCATTGTTAATTAAATATTCTATTTTCTATTGTAATATTGATTTCAAAAGGTGAGATGTCAAATGTTACACATCATATACGACTACTGCGAGGCTCGTTAATTTTTTTTGGTTAATCATTAAAAATAGCGGTTAACAACTGATTTTTGTCTGTAGCAACAATTGAATACCGACAACCTGCTTCCTAGCTGTTATCCCGTAAAATATAAATAAAAATCTTTTATTTTTGATGACGAAAACTATGTCGATAACTGGGCATAATGTTGAACACTGGTGCCATTACCCCATGTAGGTATGTATGTTTATTACTTAAGTAAGTATCATCATCATCATCATCACCATTCCAGCCCCTAACCACCCACTGCTAGGTATGAAAATATATTAGTTTAAAATGCAGAAAAAAATTAAAGTTTCAACGGTATTTTACTGTGGGAATTTGCTGCCGACATTCAATCTAGCTTTGTGCTGAAGAAGAGGGCTATTCCAGCAATTTATAACCTGAAGCCGAAGCCATACATTGTCTTATAAATTCTTCTCAGTGAGCCAATATAATTTTTTGAACGAATCATAAGTGCAATTAAGTGAACTTGAACAAAGAAATGAAAAATACTTAGATACATTTTGACTTTTTTTTATAAATGAAGCCTGAAAAGCCGAACGGGGTGATGCCAAGGTTGAATGCGAGAAATCATAGTTCAACTAATAGACAGTTTAGACTATTGATATGAGTACCTATTCCTGAAACATAAGCGTATTAACTTTATGGAGATATTTACCGAAAATAGAAAAGCATTAGTAATAAAACGTCTGTCGTCACAGAAAATAGGTAACAGTATTTTGTCGAAGGACCAAAATGAAATATTTATTATTGTGAATTACTATGCACACAAACGTGTTAAATTATTATTATAGTTGCTACTTTCTCAATCCTTTTTCGGTAGAAGTTACAGTAGTTTGGCGTATGTTACCCCACGTTTACGCCTACGCTGCACAGATGGCGCTACGAGTAACGAAAATACTATGTAGAGTGTGGTAGAGGCTACGATTGGTTTTCTAAAAGCAGATCTGTGTAGATAGTTTCTTTTCGAAGGGTACTCTATTCCTAAATAAAATAAAATATTATTTCATCATCATCATCAGCTCATTTTATGTCCCCACTGCTGGGGCACGAGCCTTCCCTATGGATGGATAGGGAGAACGGCCATAAACCACCACGCGGGCCCCATGCGGATTGGTGGTTGTTAACAACTGCTAATGATACATTTTTTGATCACCCATCCCATGACCGGCCTTTGTAAAAGTTGCTTACCCTCGTTACTTGCAGACCGGGCGCGTTAGCCACTGCGCCATCGAGCTCCTAAAAATATTATTTATTTATAGTTATGCTAACTACTTCTTTAAAAGAACATCTTTATAAACCTGCACCACAGATTAGTTAATAGTTACTCCTGCACAGAAATGACATTGCACCTATAGGTACTCTACAGAAATAACTAACTTCTTAATAATTAGGTACCTATGTAGAATAATCACATGCAGATTCGTATAAAGTGTTTGATTTCAGTGTTTCTTATTGTTTTATATTTTGAATCAATTGATATAGTGAACAACCGAGATTTTTAAATAATATTTTATTTATCTTATCTTATCTTATCTTAGTGGGGCCTGTGAGGTTTCCCTCTTGCAGTAGCACTTCGACCCATCGGGATCTTTTGTGCAACCCCGTCCTTTCACTCTTCTTCCTCTGTAAAGATAGATGCCATAAGTTTGGCCACGTCCTTAAGAGCGAAGAGCCTGAAGTCCTCCGGTCTCGGATAAGCCGACCCCAGGAGTCCCATTCTTTTCCTAGCCAGAGAGTCGCAGTCACACAGTAGGTGCTGCATTGACTCCATTTCCTCTCCACATGCCCTACACAAGTTATTTGTTGATAGATGCATTCTGTGGAGCATTTGTTTTGTGGCATAGTGCCCTGTCAAGGCACCGATGGTTAATCGGGCCTGCCTTCTACTGCCTCCGCATATGAACTTACTCCGTCCTAAGGCGTTTTCTCCTAGGAAAGATTTGGAGTGTTTCATACCCGGCTGCTCTTTCCATTCGATGCCGTGCCTGTTTTTGATGTAATCTTTTAAGGCCTTGTTGATGGTACTTGGTGCAAGTGCCACGAACGGCTCTGGACCAATAAGCTGGGTCTCTGAGCCCTCCCTGGCAAGTGCATCTGCCATCTCGTTGCCGTGGATTCCCATATGGCCTGGGACCCAGATCAATCGCACCTTGTTATGTCCACCTAGCTTGTTTAAAGCTTTGGTGGTTTCTAGAACAAGGCCAGAGTCGATTCGGGGCGATATGAGTGATTTGAGCGCTGCTTGGCTGTCACTCAGGATGAATATATTGCGCTTTTTCATAGCTAACTCTATATTCTGCTTTGCACATAGGAGAATTGCGAAAGTTTCGGCTTGGTAAACAGTGGCAAATTTTCCCATGCTTTGACTATGCTTGAAGTCGTTGTTATAGACGCCTGCCCCTGTGCCCGACTTCATTTTTGATCCATCGGTATACCAGATTAGGCTGTCTTTTTCCGGAGACGGTGGCCCTCGTTTCCATTCGTCCCTGGTTGGAACATAAACTTTAAATTTCTTTTCGAACATGAATATGGGGGATATTTTATCGCACCCCATTTCCATGATCCTGTCAGGAATGTCACTTGTTTCCCATTTTGTGTGTCTAGTCAGAGGTTTAGTTGCGTCCCACAGTCCGGCCACCTTTAGTCTATGTAACGCTTTCTTTGCCTCTGTTTCTATTACAATGTGCAAGGGTGAAAGGTCTGTGAGGACCTCCAGCGCTGCCGTTGGAGTGGTTCTAAAGGCACCAGTGATCGCCACACAAGCTGTTCTCTGAAGTTATATTTTATTTTATTTTATTCTACGAACAATTAATCGATGTAGTATCTAACATCAAATAATTAATAGTTTCATTCGGAGACGCTATAAAATTATAAACCGACGCGAAGAATAAAAAAAAGTAAGAAACATTAAGTAAGTAGCTTTTTACATTATTTGTAGGCCCATTGTTGAAGATCTCTACAAGTAAGTACCCTTTATTGATAACATAGACTAGGTTCATTAATATGACAGACACATCATAACTTGATAAGTTTGTACCTATCTTCCTGTATTTACACCGAGATACAGGCGTTGATACAATATTATCTATATCTCAAACAGGATCTATATGTACTAATTATACGTGTAAGTAAGTACATAAAACATCATAGCAGTATTAAACGTTTCTTATCGATGGACAGTAAACTAGGGTTGATCGTGCTTTCAACAATTTCGTTTCTTCGTGAATACAGGTTTTTTTACTATTGTAAAGTTTGAAATTTCTTAAATATTTCAATATAATGTCGTCATAGTCATATTATATTTATTGTATTTACTTCTACTTAGCTAAGCAAAGCTATATACATGTTTATTAAAACTTTCCAGTTGTAAAAAGGCTTAAGTATATTCAATTTATAAATGACTTTATTATTTAATGAAATATATGACTATGTCGCAAACACTTTTTTGTCGGATACACTTGTTTTCTCCTCTTAATGCCTTGAAAACTTCTAGTTACCCCCATTCTTGGCAACACTATCTACTGACGTAGTAACTATTACTTCTTCTGTGCTGCTGCCTCGTGTATTTTGTTTCTATATAATATTATATATAGTAGGTATTAGTTCTTAACTTATATAAGTTACTAGCTGTGCCCTGCGGTTTCACCCGCGTTAATTAGCGACTGTTCCACTCCTATTAGTCATAGCGTGATGTAATATAGCTTATAGCCTTCCTCAATAAATGGACTATTCAACACAAAAAGAATTTTTCAATTCGAACCAGTAGTTCCTGAGATTAGCGCGTTCAAACAAACAAACAAAAAAACAAACAAACAAACAAACTCTTCAGCTTTATAATATTAGTATAGATAAATACTTACTTATCTTAACTTTAGCTTAAAGCTTCTGTTAAAGTTCAATCTTCTACGCCTTAAAGGAAAATTGAGAAAAGGTAGCAAGGTACGACGTATTTATTTTTATAAAACTTTATTCTTTTCTGCTAACGTTTAGTTAACAATAATTTAAAATAAAAAGTTACAAAACAACCGTATTGAATGAATGAATGAATGAATGAATGAATGAATGAATGAATGAATGAATGAATGAATCGTTTATTTTTCTCTCCACAATAATATATAGGCTTAGTGCTTATTGTAGTTTTAGGTTTATGGTTTTAGTTTATGACCTATAGGTATCGTTGTGAGAGACTGGTGCCTGAAGGAGGTTTGAGGTATTATAAGTTTTAGTCTCTTTATTTCTTGCTTGTTACATTTATATTTATCAAATACTGTTTTAATTACTTCATCATCAACCCTAAATACAGACATGCCATAAGACATCCAGAGTTGTGAAATATTAGCGGCGGCGCTCGCTTCCGCTACGTGTCGCTTCCGCCGCAGACAGCGCTTATCTGCCGCCCGGATCCCGCCTGGTTCTCGCCCGACTCTCGCCCGGGTCGTTGCCGTACTGCAGAAGACGGTAAATAACAGCTGTTTACGGGTTATTCGGATTACCACCACTAAAGGTTAATATTAACACCCTGTACCGTGTAAATAATAAATTGTAGCAGTTTTATTTGATAATAAATTAAAACGAAAACATTTAAAATAAGTAAAGGTAAGAAAAGCCTGTGTGTCTTTTTGTACTCATCAATCTTACTCCCACTATATGAAAAAAAGGAGAAAAAAACGTTATGCATAACATTTTGCTTGCAAAACACATGAGAAGACAAAGCTTTTTGGTTTTCCTTGTGTTAAAAAAGTAGGAAAATAATTAATAAACTAAAATAGTAGTATTAATACCAATAAATGGATAGGAGAATACTGGTATCTATAATATAAACACTCTGCAAGTTTGTTTCCCTATAAACAGAATTAAAAAAGATTACCAATAAAAATAACATTTAAATACGATATTGTACTTACAATCCAACGTGTGATACTCATAAAATAACATCACTATTGTACCAAACGAAATGTTTATTTTTCTTAGCAGTTCGAACACACTAAGGTTTGATATCAATATTCAAATCACGGCGCTCTTCTAGTCTATGCGCGGTGGACAGTTCGGGCGGCATTGTCTCTGGTCACGTCCCGCCATTGTCCACGTCCGTATTTTAGATAAACGGAGTGACGATAATGCAGGGATGCTGTGTTATTTCAACTGGACAGGACCGTGCGTGATCTCGTGGTCGAACCGTTGGATGTGTAATTGGGGTATATTAAAGTGTTTTTCGAAGAAACATTCTTTTTTACCGAGTCCTTTGACCTCCTTTCTTTGTCGCTAACTTCTTTTAATCTTCGAACGCATACTTTTTAGTGGGTCCGATTTTCAAATCTTTTCTTTTTTCAAAAGTTTTTAATGTGATAAAAACTCTTTTAAGTTTTTAAATTTTTATCATCATAGAGTACAAAAACGTGGCGTGTCGCGTCGATTGGCTATGTGCCACTTGCGGCGTATCGATTACTCGGTATGTGTTGTGTTGGTGGTGGGTGGGCTTAGGTGTGCATGACATGGATACTGCCCTACTGGGCGGGGCCGCACCCAGCCAATCCTGTAACTGATACCCTGCTTCTTCTTAACCCGCAACTAACAAAAATCTACTCTAATGGTTTAATAGTAAGGTCCATATTCGCGCTTACTTTTCGAATGGTTTTGTAAGCGATACCCTAGTTCTTCTTTCAATTTTCAAGGGATTGTTAACTTTGTTGTGTACGGTATGGGTTCAGTTTTGTGTGTTTCGAACTTGTAATTGATATGATTGGCCTAAATTGCCCGTTATTTAGAATGATTGTTTGTGTTATTTATATAGTAAACTCGGACGTTATGTAATAATAATTTACCTACTAAATGAATTTTGTATATCAATATGTTACATTTATTAACTTAAAGGTATATTAGGGACAAGGCATATGTGCCTTTGTCTCTAGTTTCTACATATATGTACTTAGTACAATACCTAATGAAAAGACACATTTTTATTTTATGGAAATTAATGGTGAATAATATTAGGATTAGTTAAAAAAGACTTTCACAAAATACTTATCTATACGAGTAGATAATATTGGTACCTAAATAGTAAGATTAATTAATAAATGATGGGACTTTACATAAAATACCCAGAATAGATAATTTTAACTTGTCTTAAAAAAATATTTTAGCGACGAAAATAGTTCCCTTCAATCAACAATACATTAGGCCTTAATAATACTTCAAGACCGCGATAGGGTAGTAGGTAACTTTTTATACGAACATATAAAAAAAACATTAGCAAGGGGAGGTCGGGCGCACCTGACGCCGGAAGTCATTAGTAAATAGATGGACACAACGGACCACTGATAACACCCCACTCTCCCCGAAATTACTTAAAACAAACCCATTTCCAAAATTGGAAAACGGCTGCTTTCCTACTTTGTATCTTAAGTTGTATAAAATAAGGTTTGTTTTCAATGTGGGTATATTTTGACAGCTGTATTTGTAAAATGGTGTTGCCATATAAAAAATGACATTGTGTAGGCAACACCCTTCTGTGCGTCGTAGCTGTATCTATTGTTACGATCTTGTCGAGACTCCTTGCGAGGATTTTGGAAATGTAAAAAAGATAAGATTCGTTTCGTTTCGCCATAGGGACAGGATTAGTATGAATATTTGGTGAGTCAATCGCGTCTGTGAATGCTTAATCTTGGATAAGCTTAAAAACGTGCGGTTTTGGACAAATATTTTTGCCAACCCATTAGATTTGCTTTGAGTGAGTTTTGTAACTTTTAACAAAGTAAATTTACAATGTTACAAACTTAGTATTGACACGAGAAATACTAATGAAAATGCATTGGATGGAGTTAAGAGCTGTAGATAGGTATATTAGGGAGAACAAAAACATTACAAAATACACAAACTTAACAAAATAATAATTGGGTTGTATTTAATCGATCACCAAACTAACCTAACCTAACCCACAAAAATACTAAGTTAGCACCTAAAAATACAAAGTTAGCACCTAAAAATACAAAGTTAGCACCTAAACTACTATTTAGATGCTAACTTAGCATTTTAGCTGCTAGCCTACTATTTTTTTGTGGATCAATTTATTATTTCTCATAATAGTTTACTGGCAATAAATTGTTTCGGCATTGAGGATCATGTAAGTACTTACCTACCTAATGCAAATAATGTATTACCTAGGGGAAAAAACAGCATTTAAAAAACTAAAAATAAAATGTTTCTATCGAAACTTCTGCGTGTAGATAGACTATCAGAAACATTGATAAAACTTTGCTTAGCTATTAGGGCAACACATGGGCCACATACTTACCTATAAATATTTGAAAAGTTCATCTACAATAACGTCTTGGTAACTCTATTAAATGGAACTCGTCCGGACTAATGGATGTCATTTTTATACCTACCTCTTTTTAACCGACTTCAAAAAAGGAGGAGGTTATCAATTCGGCTGTATTTTTTTTTGTTTTTTTTTTTTGTTTATAATATTACCCTAAATATAACTTTGTTTCTATGCCAATATAAAAATACGAAAGTTACACGTTATACTTACCTACTAGTAAATAATATGTTACGTTTATGAACTATTGCTCTAATCTCGAAACCTTCGATCGATAATAGAAACATCCCTAACTCTCGCTGCCACTGTATATAATAGAATAGAATGATTTATTGACCATATAACTCGGAACGTTATACAAGATAAGTCCAATATAGTTACATCAATATGCCATTTTTTTTACAAAAAAAAAAAAAAAAACAAAAAAAATACTACTAAATAAATTAATAAAATAATTAAAATTAGTAACAGTTGTCAATAACAATAAGCAGAACTGAGCAGAACTGAAGGTTAGGTGGTACTAACTCTGGAACTCTGTTAAGGTGTGCAACTTTAATCACAGCTTGATCAACCACAGTACTAGGATTTATTAAGTACCACTAGTACTTAATAAATCCTTAAGAAGTTGATGAAATAGAATAGGTGTCCCTAGAGTTCTAGTCATCTCTATTAATTAGAATAAATATTATTAACGGGATTATTACCATGTTTAATCCCGTTAAAAAAGTTATATCTCTATTAATCCTTCAGAATCATACCGTATAGGTTTGCACTTATAAGATAATTTTCATGGACTGGAAGCTGTGATCAATGTTTTACTTAATTCACCTCGACTTCGAAGTATAAAGGCGAAAGACGAAACGGTTTCTTGTCATATTTCGTTAAGCTATTGCTCTAACACAAAATAATAAGTACATACACGTACACGAAATCTCGGACCATCTCTAAGCAGTCCGAGCGTAGCTGTGTGGCGTCCGTGTCCATGAGACCACATCTAATACCTACCTTTAAACGAGCAATTCTTGTATAAATATAATCTGAATCTCGGAAACGGCTCCAACGATTTGCATGAAATTTAGTATGCCGGGGTTTTCGGGGGCGATAAATCGATCTAGCTAGATAGATAAATACTTTATTGCTCACACATATAAAAACAAAAAACAAGTACACATAATCTTAAAGCTAGCATGGGCAAAGACGGTCTTATCGCTTTAAGCGATCTAGGTTTCTCTAGGTTCTCTAGGTTTTCCCTTTATAACATTCTCCCTCCCTTTGTGCCCAAACCCTTAGATCTTAAATCTCTTCCGTTTCTTTCATCCACCAACAGAAAAGTTCTAAATTCCTTAATTGAATACATCCATTCACAAAAAAATTAAACTCTAATCGATAGCTTGCCCCCGCTTTTGTTCTTTTCCTTTGTCATGTATTGTCTGTATGTTTTGTACTGTTTTGTGATGTCTAAATGTCTTGTGTCCGTTTATTTCAGCGTGCACATCAAAACCACACTGTACGCCAGACCCTGTTTTGGACCCATTTTTATAACCGGTCAACCACGCCATAGGGTAAGGTTGCCTATATTGTACCAGTTAACAAACTTTACAAGCTGTCTCAAAAACTATATAACTTATGAGGATTATATTACTAGAAATAAAACGGTTGTTCTATTGGTGTTAATTTTTTATTACTAGAAAATGACGATATATAAAAATATAACGATAGTAAAAGTTTTAAAAAAAGTCGGAAAAAGTACAATTTAAGAAACCGGTTTCCTTAATTGTACCATAGGTATCCTAAATTGTACTTTACGATCTTAATGAGATTCAAGTGCCTGTTATAAATTGAAATCAGCCTTACCATTATACATCTTTATAAAAAATATTATCCATAAAGTTTTTTCCCAGCCTTTATAGTCGTTTTTAAAAAAGTGTTTGGAATGCCATTATTTTCCGTAATGTCAAAAGCAAGTTTTCTAACATCCTTTATTGTGAGTCCAAATATATGCTTTTCCATGTTTAACAAATGCGACACAAGCTCTTGTTCAACTTCATTGTGAAAAACAGTTGGCCTGCCCTTGGAAATAATAATTATTAATAATAATATTGAAAATAATTCATTCGCATATTTGTTTAAACTTGATAAATGTCTCTTTAAAGTGGGTTTAGGTACATTGAACATGCGTGAACACTCATTAATTCCCAAAGATTTCTTTTCAAACAAGCTAAGGCTTTTTCTAAATCATCTTGCGTCCATTTGTAATATTTTTTACCCTCTCCAGACATCTGAAAATATTTTAATCTAGTTAACAATCGAGTTAAAGAACCACCATACACCTAAATTGTACCGGTACATTTTAGGATTACCCTACCAGGTACAAATTAGGCAACACTAAGTTTTATTTTTATGCGAGCCGGCATCATAACCTCGAAATGCTAAACAAAACTATATTTTCAAAAAAATACAATAATATGCTTACTTTCCAAAAAATATATAATAGCTGCAGTGTACTTACCGTTGCCACATGAAATCTTTAGGTAAACATCCATAAAATAAGATCAAAACGCCTTAATAATTACTTTTGTTTACTACACTTCACTCTGTTGTGTCATCGAATCCAAAATGGCGGCGATTGCGTCATGTTGGTAGCACAGCTTTTTAGTGTTGCCAATTCAAAACTAAACATTACGGTTTGGTAGATTTTGAAGTGGTACAAATTACGAGCCGGTCCGATTTAGGCAACTCGACCACTGTGCTGTTCAGGAGTCATTGGCAGTAATGGTGGCTAACCTAAAAGTGACCCGGTTGCCATAAAGAAAAGTAGAAGTTTAAGTCGATATGTCTATATGAGCATTGCTCAAGCGCGTTTGTATGAAGCTTCATCATCATCCTCGTCAGCCATATGACGCCCACTGCTGACCACTACTCTATTTTCAGTGAATAAATAATTTGATTTGATTTGATTTTTACTTTCTGCAGTCTCCTTATTTTAAGGCTCAAATCCCCAAACAGCTCCCGCTGTCACCCGTCACAGAGCAGAGGGCGCGCAATCCACCGATCCAACCCGTCCCTTATTAGCTTACCAAAACCAACAATCGTGATTAAATCGCGCGTGAACTAATAAAATAATAAGACTCCGCTCTCTAGCGCTCCAAACCTCGGTTTACATGGAGCCGGTTTTGATTTACGCTTAGGATAGAATTGTGGAAGATTAGTTAATCAATGACAATGTAGTTTAACGTTTGAATGTCTTTCTCTTAATAATTAAGGAGTTAGTCCCATAACATTACTTAGTTCAAAAAGAGGAATAACGTAGTTCGACAATGAAACTATTTTAAGATAAATAACTATGCCTAAATTTATTAAAATTTGGTAGTGAAACTATTTAAATAAAGTAACTATTAATACATTTTATTAAAACTGTGTTATTATCACGTAATGTATCTTTATTTATACTTATATATTAATTCAGAACGGAACGCCGCCGGTCGTTTATTACCCTATGCTGGGTGAGAAGTACAGGGTAACTTATTTAATTAAAAAAAATAATTAGTCAATCACTGCGTCTCGCTACTCAGCTCAGGCCATCACCTACCAAACCATCTTATGCCAACTACCGGTACTAAAGTTTTAACGTGCCTTCCGATTCTGGAAGCACAGAGAAGCTCGAAATACTTCAGTTCGCCCCCCCCAAACGAACAAGCTGCTACACCATCGACCTCTTCAAAAACAAAAACTAGCCAAGAAAATTAGGTCAAGATCAGTCGTTTACAAACCCACGACACGACCGCCAAGGCACCTTAAGGTCAACATCGGTTATTAACCGCCAATAAAACATCGCATATAAACCGGGCGCGGCGCGGAGGGCGCGGGGGGCCGTAAATTTCATTACAATTAGCTGTCACGTCGCATGAATAATTCATGGCCGCCTCGGCCCGCAAACAGCAAGGGTTGATCGTCAGATGACCGTTTGCCGTCGCTCTGTTTGCTGGCATTACTCGCCTAGTCATTAGCGCCACGTCCGTTCATTAGCGCGTTTACGTTTAGATTTGACCTATTTTGAATAATTCGTCGCGTACCGATTGTCAATTGGTTGTGCAAAGCTTCTAGTTTGGGTTCGGTCGATTGGATCGCTCTGCCAGTATCGGCTTGTTTGAGTGCCGCTGTGCCGCCCGCACTGTATTGCATTTGTTTTGGAAAACCGCCATTTGTTATGTTCTTTCTAAGTTTTGACTGATATTGTTGATAAATATACAGTTACGAGAAAGGGTCACTGACTGTATAGTATACGAGTATACAGTCGACAAAAAATAATAGGTAGTTGGAATTTGTAACTACTTTCATGAAAAATTATTTTCTTTTCTTTTGATACTCCACTGATTCTAAAATAGTTGTTACCAATTAGAAAATTCACTTATAGAATCTAGACTTTGGCAGAGGTGTTACCTTTTCACGTGAATTTCGATGCACAAGAGATTTGAGGTGTTTTAAATTGGGCACTTTTCTACATTGCAAAAGTTAGCTACCGTCTTTATGTACATAAGGACAATAACTAACAAAGACATAGTGGTTTTGCTGTAAAAATATTGAGTAGAAACCACAAGAACTAATATAATTTGGATATAACACGAATATCTAACACATATCGCACAACAATGCGTTCTAAATCAAATACATGCACACATTAAGCTTGTAAATGAACATGTAAGGGTATACTTTCTTACATTTATAATTTCACGTTATCACAAAGTCAGTGATTATCCATGCGTCTATATCTGTTCGCGCCATTGACAGCTACCAAGAAGGCCGGCTTGCAGCCGTCTCGCCGCGGTCTGGGATAATCTTACGGGGTGTGTGACGTGTTGACACTGTATTTAGCAGTTCATTACTGCAGCAGACAGCCTATCACCTCCTGAACTCCGAGGGTAGGGTTTCAAGACATGTGGTTTAAGTCTAAAGCGGAGTCATGTGATTCAAAAAAACTGTTATTGACAGATGTTAAAATTAACTTTTTAACTATCATATTCCAACTAACATTGACGCCAAAGGTGGTTGACGCCAAAGGCACATTTCACCTGCGAATATTGTTATAGCCACTGCTTATGATAAGATGGTGAACCCATTAAACCGAGTACCTGCCCCTAGGAAAAACCCATCAGTAGCTCTGGGTCTGATAACACAGGGACAATAAAAGCTCAACTTTGGTTATTGTTTATGGCGTTACCGGATCACCCTGGCGGCAGGTGGAAGAGGAGGATACACCAATACAGGAGTAGTGGTGTCTATATGCCCTCCTTTCCCCAATGGGGTGGTTTCCCCTTTGTCTTCTCCCCGAGTATATTTTCTGTGCCTGAGTCCTACATATCTATCTTTGTCTCTCCAGTGGCATTTTCTTTCTGTTAAATAGAAAAGTTGAAGTATCTCGCTACATCCTTTGTCCTGCGCCTCCGCCGCCGGTGACGCGCGCCAACTGCTGCGACGCCGGCGCCGGCGCATCCGCCGCCGTCCGCGCTACACATCTAAAGGGTGTCCGGTTACCGCTGAAAGTTAATGGACATGGAGTTATACGCGCAACTTGGTAACTAACAAGTCTGTGTTATGATGTGGAGGATGAGGAACTAGAAGTCCAAACGGTAGCACTGTTTTTGGTATTTAATCTAACAGGGCTTAACCAGTTTAATAATTTATGTTTTTTTTAGTTTTAATTTATAAATAAGTCGTTGTGCAGGTCAATAAATATTTCATAATCTTATTCTTATCATAAAATGCCTTTCTAGCTTGTATTTAGAATACCTAATAAGTCAATTTTACCTATTATACTTTTGGTGTGAAATGTCCTTGTACTGTCACAGCTACTATGCTTGTAAGCTATACAAACATGTTTATTCTGTTAGCTCAATAATTTCCCTGCTATTTTAAGTCTATTAGTGTGAATCTGTCATTGGTTTTCTGATGTAAACTGTATAGCTACTCTTTTTTTGTTACTGTTGATTCACCTAAGAAAATATAATAAAAATAAAAAAGAAAAAAAATTACGGAACACTCATAATACTTCTTCTTAGGTATATTACGAACGGGTTGTAGTATATATGTTGGGTAAACATATTAAAATTAAAGTCAATAAAAGCTCTTAGAGATAATGTGTCGCCGGCCATTCAAAATACGGTTAACAAGGCCGATGTTTGTATTAAAAACATTTGGAACACGTCTATAATATTTGCGAGAGTTCAGTATAAATATTTTTCTCCATTACATGGAGTCGGCCGAGATCCTAAATAAACACGCTGATACTTCCTGTGATATTAAAACTTTTGCAAAAACGTTAAGTATCGAATTACGGAGAATGGTTTTTAGGAAAGTATTCGTATTCTCACGGTTGCGGTGGCGCCAATTTTTTTATTTAAATAGTTTTAATAAGCTCTAATTATACTTCTACAATAACACTTAATGTCACATTTTTACTATTTCTTCATAATGCATAATTATATGTATTTTTCAAATATATATTATAAATATATATTAATAATCTTATTATGAGTATATGAGTAAGTAGTTGGTTACATTGTCATTTGTTACCTAATTGACGAAGTTTAAAAAGATTACTTACTTACTTACTCCATTGGCGCAGGGACCCAAAGTGAGTCTTGGCCTCCGAAACGAGAACTCGCCACTTTCCCCTGTCCATTGCAGTCTCTTGCCAGTTGACGGCTCCGAGGTCGCGCAGGTCAGCTTCCACCCTATCGCTCCAGCGGTACCTGGGGCGCCCAATCGATCGCTGTCCGATCGGTCGACCCAAGTATGCTCTCTTGACGCTTCGATCTTCCCCCATTCGCAGCATGTGACCGAGCCAGCGGAGTCTGTGTGATTTGTATTCTCCTATTATGTTAGGCTCAGCCACGAGGTCTTCAATCTCTGCGTTTTTTCGGACTCTCCAGCTACCATCTTCCCTCCTTATTGGACCCAGGATTTTCCGAAGAACTTTCCTCTCTTAAAAAGATTAATAAAAAAAATATACAACGAGCCAAGTAGTTTATTATCTTGAATATTACTGTTTTTAGTTTAAAAAACGGCTTTTCATCAAGTTCTAATGCAAAAGATTACCTTTAAAAGGCTGTACAAAATCAATCAAGAGCTTAAAAAGCTTTAAAAACAGGTGCCCATGTCGTGATGCGAGCTAACTAACAGTTTCCCCAACTGCGGGCAAGCGAGTCATGGTGACGTCGCACTAAGCGACCTTCGCAAAAAAGAAAGTAATCTTTTTTTAATGAACAGGAAGCCGGTGGAATTAAGCCATCTTATAATTACACGTCGGGGTAGATTGAAGATTCCATTTTGGTGGCGAGTGTGTAAATAAAGATGTTAATTTGAGAAGTCAATTAGTATCGGAGCTGTTACAATGGCGATTTCTCTTTGTCTCCCATAGGACTGCGGCTGTTTCGGTTAATTGAAGTAAAACAATTGTCTTGATTATTTATGAGTGGAAAACTGTCCAGTCTCCTTAATAGATTTTGAACTTTAATTACACGGCATATGGTTGAATATTTGTTGAAGAAATTTGACAGATAAGGCTACTCGGATGTCCAGGCGTCTGTACAAGCTTGTTGGTGCAGCGGCTAGCGTTCAGGTTGCAATCTCGCATGCTAAGCAACTTTCTATAAAGGGTCACTTTTTTATCACCGTCCAAACCTTCTGAGATGACTCCCGTGATACAAACGAGCAACTCTTAACCAACTGCCTAACTCGAAAATAATATTCAGCTGTTCCATACAAACCATCAATATTCATTCGACCAAAATGTATGGAACAGCTGAATTTTATTTTTGAGTTAGAGAGTTGGTCCAATAGTAAGAGTTGTTCGTTTGTATCACGGGAGTCATCTCAGAAGTTTTGGACGGTGACAAAAAAGTCAACCTGTATATTGGATTATCCGATAGGTGATTAAATAATGGAATTCGAGATTCACGGTTCATTCTTATTACTACCTACCATGCGCGTCCTATTTCACTTTCTTTTAATTTTTTCTTAAAAATATTTGAATAGGTAGGATAATGTCAGCAATTGCTATTTTGTCGAGGCGCAGCATGTTGGATATTGCCAACATTAAAAATATAATAATTATCGTATTTGTCAACCAATGTAATGGCAACTATGGTGCGCTCTCTCTTACGGCGTTCGCATGAAAGAAATGCATGTCTATTCAACAGTCCTGGTATTTATTATTTATTATAATCAGAACGCAGCAATCCAGCACCCTATCAACTAGACACAGACGCTGCCACAATGTGATTGCATGTGAATGGGACTCTCAGCATTAGAAAATGATGATCAAGATGAAAAACAATATTGCCTACTAAGTGTTGTTTCCTATGATATTTTAAATCAATTGACGAATCGAGCTGTGAGTGATGTTCCGGGAAGGTGTCCCGTACTCGTATCGACTGTCTGTTTGCCGCGCTCGCTTGCGAGATGTTTTAAAACAACCAACTACTTCTGGCCGCGTCACATTTCTATACAATCAGATTAGCAGGGTTGCCTCTAATATAAAATTAAAAGTTTATTTTTATTTTTAGCATTGTATTATTTACAGGAGGAGCTCGTTTAACGCGCCCGGTCAGCGAGTGCTGAGGTTAAGCAACCTTCACAAAGGCCGGTCATCGGATGGGTGACCAAAAATGTATCATCTCGAGCTCTTCCGTGCTACGGAAGGTACGTAGAGCCGTTGGTCCCGGCTGCATTAGCAGTCGTTAACAACCACCAATCTGCACTGGGCCCGCGTGATGATGAATGAATGATTACAAAAACATACTTAAATGTTGAAAAAATTTCCACGAGCTGAATGAATGAGCGAGATGAATGATTGTTCACACATATGTTCATCATCAAACCTCGCTTATCTTTTCGAATAACTGTGCTATTTTTAGATGTGAACCCATATTTATCACAAGCATTTAGCTTTTCATCCTTTTTCTATTTTGGCTAATAAGATTATTATTAATATGCATAGCGCTTTAATAATAATATTCTTAACTTTTATAAAGTACACAATTTAATGTGATAAATCAGCTTATTCTATTTGAATAACGTTATCTACTTTATTTCACACTTTTGACTTTCACCTACCAAAAGTACCGCATTCTTAAATCGTTGCATTTGTAGTCATTAATAACAAGATTATAAGGCCACGTTTTTGTTGTCTTTGTGTATTCGATATTTCAAAACTGATTATTACATGATATGATTAACAGTTGTAAATACTTAGGTTGCGCCGAAATATTGGATCCTCAAAAACAAAATCTTGTTCCTCCTTCCTCAAAAAAAGTTTGTAAAAACATCTAAAAATCACGTTAATTCTTAGAAAACTCGGCAAAGTGAGGTGAGGATTGCACAATCAAAACAAGTTTTTAGACTTTTATTGTTTTCATTATAGTTATCCATATTTTGTAGGTTTTCTAACAGGTTGTATTTACCTATAAATGTTTGTTACATTCAGATAATGTTGCAATTGTATAATTATGCTTATTTTAATGTATTAGTGTAAACAAACGTTGGTGAATTATTAAAAAAAAAAATTAAAAAACAAACTACTCGTTGGTAGCCCTGCTAAGAGCCACCCCGTGCCTCTGACAGTGCAAACACAGTGTTCTTGGATCGGTTTTAAAACAATGCTCTCTCGGCGCCTCTCGGCAAACACTTGCTGCGGACAGCGCAAACACATGGCCGAGACAACAGCTCGACCACTACCGCAGTTTGAAAAAAATAAATTGTTGATGGCCCCCTGTAGCCTTTACAGTGTAACCAGACATTTTGTGGGCGGCGAGAAACTTTAAGGGTTCTCAAGCCGTGTGTTCAAAACATCCTCAGGGGGTTCCTAGAGGGGTTCGCCAAGGTAACCACTTCCGCGGTTGCGTACGATGGACCAACGATCTGGTAAAGGCCGCGGGAAGCCGCTGGATGCGAGAAGCACAAAACCGGTTGTCGTGGAGGTCCATGGGGAAGGCCTTTGTCCAGCAGTGGACGTCTTTTAGCTGAGATGATGATGTTGATGATGATGATGATAAGCCTGGTAAGATAAGAGTGGTAATGCGTTTGGTCTGACATTCGGAGGTCCTGAGTGCATTTGAGTGCAATTCCCTCGTCGGACAAATATGTTTCGAATTTTTCGTAGCTTGTCCCGGGATTGTGATTACCAACCCGCATTTGGCAAGTTGATGATCAAGAGATGACTTGATTTCAACGATAGAAGCCTTTGCCCAGCAGTGCGATAATATAAAGCAGGGTTTTTTAAAGTGGGGTCCGTAGCAATGGTATCAGGGGTCCTCAGTAGCTCTCATTATATTAGTAGTAAGTGTAATGAAACTACCAATAAAAGTGGTTTTTTAATATAAATAAGGCTTAATTTCTTTTTCTAATATTCTAACGGACCCCTGTTGCGGGATTGTTTAAATTGTGAAAGTGGTCCTCCGCAACTGCAAAAAGTTTAAAAAACCCTGGTATATAGGCTAATTACCTACTTACTATTAGACTCAGTGTGACCACGTAGTTATTCCATGACAAGGAACTTGTGTAGGGTACCAAACGTCAGGATAAAATAATGTGTTAAGTATATATAATAAACGCGTGTAGATGCATAATGTGAAGAATGCTTCATTTGAAGACAAATCAATTATATTATTATTTTTATGACTTTCCTACTCGATGTCTCGGAATGGCTTTGTAAATGGAGTGAGCAATTGACACGAAATTATTAAATTAATTGTGCTCTCCCAGTCATTACAAAGAGTTGTTTTCTATTTTAATTTAAATATGACTTTCTAACTCATATCATTATTAATGCCGATGGTTAGGTTAGGTTATATTATTGGGATATATTATTTTACTTAATAAACAAGATAGCATTCGTCTTCATTAATTAAGCAATTAAATGAACCTTAGCTTACAGAATGCACATCATCACCACTTAATCTTGTCTACAACGTAATGATTGCCTTAATAAATGTTCAAGCAAAGATTAGATAATTAAGATGCCAACGGTACAGGCGGCAGCGGCCTTCGAGTATCACCCGTCGAAGAACATGGGTACAGAGGGCCTCGTAAATAATCCCCGATTGCGCTATTACGCGGACAGGTGGGCGTGCAAAAAAGCCCGATAGTCCAGGGAAAAACAATCAAAAGGCGCCGCCCGCGCCGGCATCGGGCGAGCCGCTTTGATCCCGGACAATTATACCCCCCTCTGCCCCCCACGCAGCGAGGAAACTCATTTTCCAACGCCAAGCCGCGCGCTTATTACACCGCCGCCATCTTGGGATGGCGCTCGACAAATCTCCCGCCGTCTATCCGCAAACAACAGAAGGTTGAGAATCGTACGTCTCTTGTTTTTGGGGCTTCAGTTTCCCCGTGCCATTTCACGCCGCGACAAAACTTTTGTTGCCGGAACACCCGTTTCGTTATCACACTTACATCTACGACATTAAAGCTTAAATTTGCGGGACAAAGGTTTCCACAACGGCAAACTCACCGTAGCAGCGAAATTCTCGCGGCTCTGGGACCGACCGTCAATCATCTCGCGATACGACGCTGACAAAGGAAAAATCCTTTTGCGATCGCGAAATAACTTGCGAATGATCAAAGTGCTGAGGTGACACCGTAAATAAACTCCTGTTGGGCTAATTTCGCCGCCGACTGAATTTTAACGCCGACTCGACACCCATCGCGCCGCCTCATAAGGGCATTTCAATTTGTAATGAGTTGGTGGCGCGTTTCTTTCCTTTGAGCACTGATACACGTTCGATTGTTTCCTGCGAGGCCTCTGTTCCTCTTGTTGCTCATTTATTTTCGCTTTTGAGGCCACGTACTTTCCTAATGTGTTGTCAAAGAAATTGTTGTGTGACTTTGATTCGTGTCATCTTGCATGACGTTAATGTAAATTGCATTTTAACATTTTAACATAATATTATTGGTGATGCGTTTTCTTTAAAATAAAATAAAATAATACACACATTAGAAATAAAAAAAAAGCTACTTAAAAACTTAGCAACCTTTCAGTTATACTTATTGCAAATTCAAAGACATCAGCCTATCTCACGCGCGATTTTGAAGCGCAGTCCCCTATATTTTTAGAATAAAGACGTAAACGTTCTTCTAATTACGAAGCCTTCCAATTAACAAGCCCAACATCTGTAATCAAAAATTAAGCATCTGAATGTTCAAACCTGACTTACCTGTCTACCAGAAGAAAGGGAAAGTTCCCCCCACATCCTCGCGACATCTCGCCGGCATTGTTCTAACCCGATCAGCTAATTGATGCACCGGAAGCGGCAGTGTCAACCTCAATGCGCGCCAAATGAGCATATAATGGCTGGCCTGAATGAAATAAAAGGGCCATTGTTGTTGAGGAAGCTCGCCCGACAAAGCGCGCCGATTTCTATGGCCCTGAATGATCCGCAAATTGGTAGGTGAAGTTGTTGGAGATTTCTCGCGGCTCCGATGGGTTATCATGTTTCGCGGTGCGTATGCGCGTACAAACTGCACATCATACTATCCAAATCTGTCAAATTTGTTCAATAAATGTTCAACTATATGTCTTAGATATAAAGTTCGAAATCTAATAAGGTTTGACGGTTTGTGGCAGTCTCTATGGTCTGCCGTCTGTGTATACAGCACAGTCGACATTCAAGATGTTGTAGTGTGATTTTCGAGTGCGTCGCTCTGTTGTTTTTTTTGCGATCGGTTCACTTTCGTATTGCGTTAGTGGTTTTGGTATGTCAGCCATTGTAAAGATGTGCTGCGTTATTATTGTGATTAAGTTGAGCGAACATAAGAAGATTAAAGAAAATTTGATTAAAAGAAATTTAGAACCTGTCTAGGATTACAAATAGAGATCGCTTGATCTTAATTTGTTTCTGTTAAACCTATCGTTTCCTCATCTCTGTCTATCAGAATCATTTTACTCGTAAACGCAATAAATATTACGACACATTATAGATGGTCCTGAGTCTTGATTCTGATATTTTAAAACGTCTACAACTATGTCTCGTTATAATAGCCTGATTCTGTAATTTTTCACAAATTGCAAAATACAAAGGTTGAAATTGAGAAAAATTGCAGAATGTATGCTCTTTTAGCCTTTCCATGAAGCTATAAGGTACGCTTAGGAACTGTTAGGAATAGGTTCACTTTAGTAATCGACCGTGACATGGGGGTTTTCTCGCATTCAACATTCAAAAAGACACTTATAATTAATACCATCTGTATCTTAATATCGAATAAATACTTCGCAACTTCGAAAACGCCAAACCTATATCCGATGGTTACATATCCAGTGTGATGTATTGCACCAAATAAATATTTTATCTATTTAAATTTCCAATTAACAATTCTTACACTAATTAAAACTAATTAAACACACGAGCCTTCCCTATCCATCCATAGGGTAGGCTCGTGCCCCAGCAGTGGGGACATTAAATGAGCTGATGATGATGACACTAATTTATTATCTTTTATATACTTACACATAATGTGTTCAATAAATTATTTAATCAAATAACGATGTAGCGTTTGTATTAAGTTCTATAGCATGGACTAATAATATGTTCTAGCAATGATTATTAAATGCAAATAGGACTTTAGGTTGCATGCATAGCTAAGCTATGTCCGCTTATAATGAGAACGCTTTAATTAATGTACTTACTTACTTTAAAAGGTGGCTAATATATCAGTTTGATGGTTCATGAGTTATAGCAGGAAAGCGCAGAGATGGCGTACTAATGTAATTATTTATAGCCATTAGTTAATTATGTTTTAATAATTCACTTCCTATGAAGTTTGACTATGAACTCATTAATAATAAGTGATTTTATTATTTAGATAACAAGTTTTATAAAATATCTATTTAAAATAATACAAATATATAGCATTAGGAAAACCAAAAAGGTTGATTTATAATATTTGTATGGGCCTTTATAATACCTTCATTGATGTTGAAATAGTAAATGGTAGTAAATAGCCTATAAGTAGGTATAATACCTATGATGCCTCTCTGCTGGGCAAAGTCATCATTGAAATAGATTAATTTTATATTTTGTATAATTGTACTCATTACTTTTTTTGTAAATCAGTAATGATGTGTCAACATTAGTAGGATACAATCTAACACAAATCTAATTGTAACAATATGTTATCTGTTTTGTTGACCCAATAAATAAATAAATCACTACGCTTGCCAAATGCGGGTTGATGAATGATCACAAAGTCTGATGCATAGCCCGCATCGAAAAACACGAATCACACGTTACCCGACCTGGGAATTGAACGCGGCATCTCGGATATAGGGCAGAGCGCTTTACCACTCGGTCACCGAAGTGACTGAGACGAAGTTATATTAAATTAAATATTTATATAATATAGTGAAAAAATTAAATGCCTACCCGACCCAGCCAGGAATCGAACCTGGGTCTTCCGCAATCCGTGATCAATTTACTGATCATTATGCTACCGGGAAGGCTGACGTAAGCACTGAATTTTTACACTGCTTTTTAATTTTTTAGTGCTTTTGCGGCACAGTGCCGTCAACCCAACGGTTAGTTATTGCAACCGATGGCTATGCAGATTCATCTTTACAGATGAAATACCACAAATTTTGATAACACAACGCTATAGTAAATTCCTGGCTGGGTCGGGTAGGCATTTAATTTTTTCACTGTATTTTATAAATATTTAATTCAGCTTCAGTGCAGCAATTAGCACTTAAAAAATAAAAAGTAAAATTTATATTATTTTCTTTAATTTTCAAGGTTATTCGTAATCTTTTGGCCCCCGGGCAGTGTATCATGGCCCGTCAGCTAGGGTTGGCGCTAACCGAATAAAATAGCGTCTGTGGCACGCGCCGCGCGTCATCAACGCCTTTTGTGAACGAACGCCGCGTTATCGGGTGCGCACTCACAGCGGCCGGCGAAGTATTCCTAATGAGTTAACGAAACTTATGGAACGTCTACAGTCGCAAATGCGGGTGGAAAGATTGGGAACTTGCCTTGTGCCTTGTAGACCTGGTATTGCGAACGATGGTTTATTGTGCTACCTGTGCCTAGAATAGTGCGGTTCTTATTTACGATTTGATCACATTATTGAAAACGAAAATTTGTATGGCATTGAACTTTGAAGCAGCGGTTCCTGGATTTTATAAATATTTATGTAGTTCAGCTTATGTGCAGCAATTACTTACACTTAAAAATAAAAAGTAAAACGTGGAGAGTTAAAAAAATGCCATATAAATTCTCGTTTTAGTAAAGGTTTGCACAAAACTTGCGCTACACATATAAAATACTTACTTTACCTACATTGCGGGATGTCTTTTTATTTTAAAGCAAACATTTTTCATTTAAAAAAAAAATTAACAGACGCCCCGAACGAACACATCTAATGTTTCAATAGCCAATATTATTATAATCGCTAAACTCATTCTACCCAAAATCGCTATCGCCAACCCACCCCGTCGACACCCGGGCGTGTAGTGTAATTGTCAAATTAGCGAGCGGCAGATCAAAGGATTCGGCGATTTGTCGCTTTTTGATAATGTGATAAGTTTCGCGCACGATTGCCGCGGCGTTGGGGCCCTATGCGAGCGAGTGTACTATTAAATACTTTTATGAACAAGTTTCGTTAAAATCCATGCTAGCATGGGACGTGAAAAGCATGTATATGCTCTCTAGCTTCCCGTATATGGCGTTAGAGCCGTCTATGTAACAAGGGGTCCAAGATTCTGACATATCAGGCGATCGGCTAGCAACCTATCACTGACCAACCTATGACTGAATAGATATCTATTTCACCTGATCCAATCAAAGCAGGGCTCCTACTTTGATTATGCTAAAAGGTGGCGTCGAAATCACGAACGGCGAGTATACTCAAAATTGGCGATTTTGAAGCTTTGTCTAGGTACTTACCACTCCACCTGATGTTAAGTGGAAATGGAGTCCAGACGCAAGGACAACTGGTGCAGCGTGGAAACAACGCAGCATCAGTCACCCTCACCCTGCCGGCCCACAAGGTGCTTCTTCACGCCTCGTTTGAAGGACCCCATGTCATAGGAAAGAGGGAAAACGTGTGCTGGTAGACTATTCCATCTTTTGGAAGTGCAACAAAGAAACTAGACACCAAATTTCTTTGTCCGCGATGGAATGTTTGAGACAGTAGAGTGGTGACTCCGGAGAGCAGCACGCGTACTCCTATGGAGAAAGGGGGAAGATGGAATAAGTGCTCTTCAGAGCACTCACCGTGGTATAAGCGGTAGAAGATGCTGAGTGACGCTATATCTTTACGCAATTGCAGGGAATCGAGAGCATTAGTGACCTCTGCATTGGCGATACTGCGTATAGCGCGCCGCTGCAATATGTCCAAGGCATCGAGAAGATACTTTGCCGAACCGTCCCAGAGGTGCGAATAATACTCTATGCAAGACCGCACCTGCGTGTTATACAAAATACACAACTGGTCCGGCGTGAAGAATCGCCGCACCCTGTTTCGAACACCGAGTTTACATGAGTTAGTTAAAGTGAGAATTTATATATTAATACGTGAAGCAAAAACTTTGTACCCCTTTTTACGAAAATTGCACGGACGGAGAAGTATGAAATTTCGCACACTTATAGTTTATATATAGAAGGATTGCAGAATGTTAATATTTTTTTGAAATGATGCATAAAAAATACATTATATCAATAAAACAAACATTACACACCCTACCATGTATTTGACACACACGCATATATACTCTTTTCAAAAATTTCTAAAATGTAAGAGGAGCGGCCGAAATCTGTCAATGCCAATCCAAACTCCTCACATTCTATCTTTTTTAATTTTTCATTGCTTAGGATAAAATCCGTGTAGCCTTAATAAAATTACGGTCTAATTTCGACCACTAGGCGACCACTAGTAGTTATAGTTTCGCAATTAATATGTGAGCTTCGTAGGTAAGTCAAAAATAAAAGTCGTTTTAAAGTAACTACTGAGGTATATGTATACAGCTGATAAACTTGTACACACGCCGATTGCTACCACAAACATTCAAATTCGAAAATCTTTGAACTTTATTCATGTGACATATGGTAGAACCCTACAGATACGATCAAGTGAAAAAAGATTTAGCCTTATAAAGACACGTTCTTCTTCCTAAGTGCCGATGCAAATACGCTTGCAGTGTTGCCACACAATTTTGCCCCGTTGACTTTCACCCCGTCGCGTGGGGAGACGAAAGTATTTCAAATAGGGTAATTTGTTTTGTGACGGGATAACGGGCTGGTGAAACTCTAGACGCTGGCTCCGGTGTTGCAACAAAAAATTACTCTTGAACCGTGTATTGGGTGCTTATTTGGCAAATCACGTTGGGGATATATTTGTAAAATTTTGTTTTGGAAATATCAGTAAAATAATGTATTTAGGTAAATGAAGGCTGAATTGTAGATGGAAGTGTTCTTGTTCCATTACTTTACATTAGATGCATGTCTACGTATTCAAAGACCTTACATAAATCTGTGATGGAGATGCCTGAAAATGTCGAATAATAAAGAAAAAGTGATTTCCTAACTAGGTGTCTATAGTGTGAGTTTCATTCGCTATTCAATCACGTAACGACACGAAAACGACAATTTTAACTCTCCTCGGAGACTTCAATGCCATACAAGTTTTCGTTATCGTGAACATTATCAAATGTCAAATGAAAATCTCACTAAGCACTCTGAGTTTACTTTAATTGTAAAATAAATTTTGATTTCGACATCTCCCTCGTAAATATAAATTCTTTGTGGTCGTGAAACGTCACGATACTATTTATCACTAGTAAATTTGTAAAAGCGTTTCATTTCAATGTGTGGTATTTGTGTAAACTTTAGAAAACAATATGCGATATAACAATTTAGTACAAGGCAGGACCTTATACGGTGTAGGGACATCCGCCTAGACAGAATGTTTAAAGCTCCTTGGGATACCTATAACGGGTTACGGTTGTTAATGCTGACAAAGTCGAGGCGGTTGTTATTAAGCAAATAAAGGCAGCTGGCTCCGCCAATGAGGTCCTCAAATTAACAAACACTCATTCAATGTACTCGTACCTTTCAAATAACACCGTGAAGACGCAAGGAGTTTTACGTACCGTTTCACACGTCAGTGAGCCCTAACCGTCCCACAACAAACCACTATAATTACTTCCCCATATTTTGACGTTAAAAATTATTAATGTTTATTTGATTAACGAAATAAAAGCAACGCGTCGCCGCTTCCCACCGCTACCGCCGCCGGCAGCCCGTTTGTCCGTCTGTCGTGTCTTTCTTTAACAATTAGGAGTAGAAGCGATCCGCTTACGCACAATAGGATAAATAAACCGAGTTTCTAAACGGAAGCTTCTTAAATTGTTTTCTAAAAACATTTCGGGTCGTTAGTAGAGGCGAGTGGGTCGTGACGGGCCCACAATGGGGCTGACGGCGTGGCGGCTACCGGTCGCGGCGACCGGTTATTATTTTATTTAATTCCCATTTGGACGCGATCGCGATGAGTCGCAGTTTTCTCGGCTCACAATGACAGCGGTTTATTTTGCCTTCCAGACGGCTGAATGATAGTTTTGGACGATGCTCGTGAGGACCAAATAAGTGGTTATGTCTGATGTCTGATGCACGTCGTGTATGAGAAGAATTTTAACTATCTCCCTCGGTGAAGCGTGGTGACTTTTTTTAGATTCCTAACAAACAAGTACTTAGTTGTTAAATAGAAATATAGAGGCAGATAGGACCACTAAACATATTTAAATAAGTATTTTAGAAACTTTGTGTCACCAAAAAATTGAGTTATATTGAAATGAAACACGTTATTGTACAGTTCTATTACAAGCGTTTTAATTACATATTATTTTATACTGCAAAGGATACGTCATCTTTTGCAGGATCCGTGGTCACGGAGCGATTCGGCCCGTCTCAACGCGATGTGTCGATCGCAAGGTTGGGAGGCTCTCCTGCCGCCTTCCAACGGTGCTGATCAGCCATGGCTGCTTCGACCATTACCTGTGCAGGATTGGAAGGGAGGCGACCACAGTGTGTCACCATTGTGGTGCAGCCGATGACACGGCGTTGCACACACTGGTGGCATGTCAGGAGTTTGAACTGTTCCGCCAAGATATGCGAGTTGCGGTGACCATTGCCCATCCCCACACACCTCCCGGGTCTTGCAACGCCCGGTAAGACGGTCTAATAGCAGATTATTTATAATAATCTGGTCAAAGTGTGTGATATAAAGCATTGTCAACTTCAACTAGTCAAATCAAGAATTCTATCCCTGCTATTGACTTGGGATTACGCTCAATCCGAAGAAATTTTAAAAGTTTCGGCCTAATTTGGCCTTCCATCAGGTAGTGGACGGCATTGGTACTTATCACTGCTGTCCGATCCCAAGATTAAATCGCAGGGCTACCTTGAGCTACCTTGAGCCACACACGCACTTAACTCATTCCTACATACATGCACTCCACATCTGCGCATTGCACCGTCCAATAATTAATAAATCTATGATTTGTTATTGTCAGAATCATGCTGTTAATCATAATTGTTTGTAATGAATAGCCACATTGTTACCCTTGCTAACCCTAGAGAATTGACCCCCACGAGCCAGGCCTAGCCTAGTGTGGGAGTCATTGTACACTCCTGTAACACCGCTTACTATTATTTTTGGTAAATAAACATTTTCATTTTCATTTTCATTTCATTTTCATTTCCACAGTTGAAAAAAAAGAAAAAGAAAGGGACCTTGGTCAAACATTCTGACCACATATCTATATATTAATAGGTGAAGCAAAAACGTTGTACCCGTTTTTACGAAACTTGCGCGAGACGGAGGAGTATGAAATTTCGCACATTTATAGTTTATATAGAGAAGGTTATCCGAATGTTAATATTAAATTAATTCAACCAAAACAACACTACGCACACTACCATGAATTTGACACACACGCATATGTATTTGACACACACGTACCTATTCTGTAGCCGACATCTGCCTATCCAAACTCACATTCTATCTTTTTTAATTTTTCAATGCTTAAGATATAATCCGTGCAGCCTTAATAAAATTACGGTCGAATTTCGACCACTGGGCGACCACTAAGTAGTATATATAGTTATCCATATTTTGTAAGTTCTCTAACAGGTTGTATTTATCTATAAATGTTTGTTACATTCAGATAATGTTGCAATTGTACTATGCTTATTTTAATGTATTAGTGTAAACAAACGTTGGTGAATAAATAAATAAATAAATACCCACATATTCCTGTCATGCCATAGCATTTTAATGCGAAATCTCTATAGGTAGGAGTAAGATCGTATGCGGAGAGAGTGGAAAGCAGGCTCGACTAACCATGGCCATTATGGTACAATTACTACCATAGCTCGACAAAAATATCCACAGCATGCCGAAGAAACAGTTTCTCTGTAAGTAGCTGACATCGGCATAATCATGGTAGGTTAAAAGAGAGGCTTTAGCTAGATGTAAAGTATTTATTTAATTAATAACCGATAATTCATATTATTTTCATGTTTTATAAAATAACTGAAAAAGAAGTAAAAAGAAGGAAGAGAGGGACGATTGCGCTGCAGGATGAACTGATATAAAGAAAAAAAATTATAAAATACAATTAAAAATCTTATTTTATATGAAAACTTAATAAAATTTAAAGGAAACATCATAACTTTGCTATGAAAACGAAATAAAACCGCCAGATTAAAATTAACAGCTTTATGTAGGTGTCATTCTTTTAGTTCATTCTATTCTGACAACTATGCAAATATTTCACAATATAAACTACTCTATTGAAGAAATTATAGAAATAACAAAATATAAGGGAACCGGTTGTAATCACTGACCACGAGAACACTTATAGAACTACAGTGAATATATTAGTTCTATAGAGGAAACTTTTACAAAACCTTTCAACTGAATGTATGTGCGTATTTCACTATATTTGTATTCAAAATTTTTACAATTTCCATTTGTTAGTAATCATTGATTCAATTAAATTGCCCTTTCACTAATAATAACATTATAGTAAGATTTTTTCAACACGTTAATTACCTAAATTACACCACGTCAGCGGCAGCTCAGTCATTTGCTGGCACTACAATAAATATTGATTGACTGTCACCCGTCTAATTACCCTGGGGTGGCCGGGGACCTGACCACCGCAAATATTGGTGCAATACACTCCACTACATTTTTTATAATAATACGGGCCAGGACTCAGCTTTCATCTAGGTAATTGACAATGACAAAATTTTTGATTTTTGTAAGTATCCACTACTATGGTTAATACTAGCCGTCACCCGCCCGCTTACAAATACAACACAAAAGTAATGGATCAATGAATGCTAAATAAAATATTTATTAGGTTCATCATATATAGCCTATCATTTGCACAATCTCATGTTCTTACTACATACATACAAATTTTCATCAAGATCGGTCAAGCCGTTTATAAGAGGACATACAGACAGACAGACAGACAAAAATTTCAAAAATAGTAGAATTGGTGTAAGTGTATCATAAAACGAATATTTATCCCACAATTTTTTCAACACTTTGTCTTTTTTCAAATTATCTACTATTATTTGCTTGAAATTGTATAAAGTGAAGTGGCGTGAAATACCAACGCTTCAAAGTTGTATGTATATCCATAACCCTAAACATATCGTATAAACAGTAACCTACAGTACATAATCGGCCGGGCCAATGGGCGCCGGCCAGCAATTGCTCCATCCTGTGGTGCAATGAGGATGCGCCGATCAGCCGTCGGAAACCGACGCCGCGCCTACGCAGCTCTTGTACGACCTTTTGTATCTATAACGGTCAAAAGACAGTTCGAAATTTAAATTCAATTCTTATTTTCGTTTATCTAGAAGGCTGCATTTTGAGAAGATACAGTTCGAAATTAGAATTTACTTCTTAAAAGTATTTTATACCCATTTTTGATTAAAACATTCATACAAACTTTAATTTCCCACTTAATTAAAATTCTTTATGTTGTTCTTTGTAAAAGCTATCAATGCTTATTAAAACCTACCTTGTAGTTCTAAAAATTCTCTGATATACGCTAAAGACAATTTTATGATTTATAGTTATGATTTATCTAGACAGACAGAAAAAGTAACTCTTATAATTTTATATCATCTACACTTAGAGAAGTAGCGAAACTAAAAAGTGTACCTTGAGAGGAAAAGAAAACACGAATTACGGACTGAATAGAATTGTAGAAAGTGTGTAGAGTCATTTCTTTGTTACAAAAAAGAGCGGCGTCAAATTATACGACAAAAAAGAAAACAATTTAAGCTGACAGAAGCTCATTGAGCAGCGAAACGTATTCAAATATCGAAAATTGTTGACAAATTAAGTTCCCCGCTCAGGCTCGAACTCCCTTACCACTTGAGAGAGCGACTCTACGAAAATTTTACTTACCGGCTACAATATTATTCACTCCACACCGCTGTTATAGCTCCTAAAAGCAATAGCAGTAAAGTTGAAAATCGCTATCCATCTACTTGAATCAGTGCAGTGTTAAAGCTGTCAAGTTATACGGAGGGAAGGCACAGAGTCGTTCGTTTTACTAGTTACTCAATTAGGCCCTTTGTATTTGTTTATCTGAGTTTGTATAGCTCGAAAAAGGGACAGACATACATTTACCGCAGTGTTGGAGAGGGACGCCCGATGCAAAGTAATTTGAGACAGTTCTTTTCACTGGCGCGGTAATACGTTCCTATTTTGAATGGCAACATGAAACTGGCGGGAAATGCATTTACGTATATTTTTTTACTTCTTTTTCTTCTAATTTGTGTAATGGCTGCCGTCACCGATTTTCTTTGATACATTCCCGTTTAGAATCTAATACGGTTCTTTAATGGTTTCAGTAGCGGTGTACTGTTTATGTTGACTGTGAATAATATTGTGTTAATGGATTTAAAATCCAGTCGATGGCGACGCTTCTCGAACGGATACATCGGAGGCATTAGACGCTTTATTTAAGTCGGTGTCAAACTATCGGTGAACCGTTAAATAAGGTACCGATTAGGCAAAGAAATGTTTTAGTAGTTTGTATTTTAGGTATACACTTTTGAACTTTCCCGTTCCATAGTTATCAAATAATTTAAACTGGGATTAACGCAAACTAATTAGTTAAAGGTGCGAGTATTATACATTCATTATACCCGAAGTTTCGACCGAGTAACACCAGCCGTAGTCACGGTCTGACTGTATGTATTTTATTTATTGCATTCAAGAAATATGTATAGTATCTACATACAGTGATATAAAAACAATAAAAATTAATATTGTTCTTAAATTGACCTTTCCTCAACCTTTTCCAAGATTTTCTACAGTGTTTAGTTAGATCCAACCATGCTACTCGGTGATATTGATAAACCACAAACATCACCACTTTTTTTTTTTTAAGAAAACATATATTTTATAACGTTTTAGAAAAAATCGCTCAGTCCAAACGATTGAAAGTGCTGCATGCATATTGACGTTTAATCATTTTTTCGTGTCGTGTATCGGGTTGTGAATAAAAAATCTGGCTGTGTAAAGGGCGCTGCGCCCCTCGCGGCCGGGCAAATATCGTAATGTAGCAGTGACTTGTCGATCGGCACCAATGGCGCATAAAACATCTAAGAGAAATCAAACAAAAAACATTGGATGTCGGTATGCACAATGACATTATGCCGCCTACAGTTATTAGATTACTAGATTTATGTATACTCTTTTATTAAAGACTAGCGGCCCGTTCCTGCTTCGCACCGGTGGATTTTTTTTAAATATAGTCTATGTTACTCAACGCTAATGTAGCATTATAATGGTGAAAGATTTTTTTAAATCGGTCCAGTAGTTTTTGAGTTTATTCGTTGCAAACATACATACATACAAAAATACAAAGGTTTCCTCTTTATAATATTAGTATAGATAACATAAATAGTTGCTAATTTTGCTAAGTAATTTGAGAAATAAAGTTTATTATAATTGTACTCACTATAAATTAACTAGTGGATTACGGTGTTGGTTATACACTAAATAACATTGTTAATTGTTTTTATTAGTAACATACAGTGTATTTGTTTGTGGTCCTTAATAAATAAAAAAAAGCAGAAACCAGTGTGTTTTTAATTATTATCGTTTGTAAGATGATAATTTATGAAGCTAAGCTACAGTTTTTAAACATGTTAAGTAGCATTCTTCCTTCGTAACTTTGAAGTTAAGTAATTTGACTCTATAAAAAACAATATTATTTGACTGTATAAAAAAACAATGTTTTATGGTTGCTTTGCTAATTCTTTCCGTTAACGTTAACAAAGATAATAAAACTTGGTAGTGTCCTAAGTTATTATTATTTTGTTTTTTTACTACGACCATAAAGGTGCAATGCATGTTTTTTTTACATTTCAATTTGCATAAACCCTTCCTCGTATCACCCCCAGACGCTCTAACGCGATTCAGCGCGGGTCTGTAATGAACTCGGTAAACTGTCGGCAGACGTGTTTTTTCTACATGAAATCCTATTATTGTTGTTGAATTTTAAAATTGTTAACCTCTTTTGTTTGTGAATATTTATTTTGCACGTTACGTAGTTAGCGAGTGAAATGTCATAACGTACACGTTTGTTTTTAAATCTGCAAATTCTGGGTTACGTTTATGATAAAATAGAATAAAAATGTATAATAATAATAAACAATCATTAATTAGCATATATGCTAAACCTTATAAAATATTTTACTTAGATTACAAAAGAACTAATAACATATAATAAATAAATTCTAATAATAAATTATAAATAAAAAAAGCAAAAACACGCTGTTTTAAATTCTTTATTACCGAAACCCTATTTTTATGGACTTCATAAGCTTCTTCAAGTAAATGTAAAAAAAGAATAACTTCAGAAAACTTAACAAAACGCTCCAAGTTTGAAACAAATAGGCCAAGTTCAAATGGAATTTATAAAGTGGTTAAATAACAATCAACAAAATAACAATTAAACAACTTCTACTCGTATAGTAGTTGTAGAGCGAAGTTCCCACGTGAAACGGCGCGGCGACAGAAAATCGGTAACAAAATGCAATCGAATGTTGACTTCAAGGAATTGCCACTTAGTATGGAGTGGTGTTTGCAAAATACAGCTAAATTGAGTGGAACTGCCAACCCTTTGTCTTTAAGGGCTCCCGGGGCCCTTTCAACCAAGCTACTTGACTGCGGAAGGGCGTTTTGTGCTTGTTTAAAAGTTTAAAAGTTACTGATGTGGGAACGCCGATAAATACAATGTAAATTTTGACTTCGCACCGAGGACTCTCGAAGTTATTGCTTTCTTAGATTGAAACTTTGGCTCGCATTGAAGTTGTTTAAAGGCTTTTGTTGTTATTTTAAACGACCTATTAAATAACGTTCCAGTTTTAAGAAGTTAATATTGTTTGTTTTTCAAGTTTTTTAAGTCAAACTCTTTGGAAGTTGCTTCTTAAGTTTTTCTCAGGCACTTACTTCAGTTTCATTACTTACTTACTCCATTGGCGCAGGGACCTAAAGTGAGTCTTGGCCTTCGAAACGAGAACTCGCCACTTTTGTAGTTTCATTGCTTTATTATTATTGACTCTGTAATGTATTACAAATAGTGTTGTTATATTAAAGTGGTCAGCGTTACACAAGTGAACTAAGCCATTCGTTTTTGGTAGAGTTTCATTTAGAAGTAATAATTTAGAAGTGTCGGTAGACGAACCACAGATTAAGTAATAGTAACTACGTGATGAACAAATAGATGCTCGGGTTGAATGTAAGCTCCTGAGACTATTTACGTGTTACCACACCTAACAGTTGAAACATAAGAAATTGACTTATTTTCTTTATTTATATTATAGATTCGTACACAACGCACACAACCATGCTTCAAAGTTCATACTGAGCCCCTACAAACCGTCAGGTTGTTACATTCGTAGGTTATTACGGTCTAAGGCTCTCCCAAAATCCGAACTGGTGGTAGTTTAGTTAAAATTATTTTTTTAGTTTTTTATTATTTTTTGGATTTTATAGTTTTGACGTCAATAAGTGAAGTGAAGTAGAGTGAAGTGACGCCTGTGAAGGCTTATGTTGAATAAATGATTTGGCTTTGGCTTTGACTTTGACTTTGACTGTGTAGACTTACGAACCGATGGACTAAGTCAAAGTTAAAGTCAAAGTCAAATATTTTTTATTCAAATAAACTGTAGAAAAGTGCTTGAATCGTCTAAACATTTTTTACCTACTACCCATTCAGGACATCTATTTTTTAGTTAGTTAGTGCTTAGTTAGCATAGTGACATTCACAAGAGCTACTGAATAAATGATTTTGAATTTTGTTTTTTTTTAAATTTAGACATGTATAATGCATAAAAAAGAAACTTTATAATTGCCAAAAAGTCATGTTCGCCAGTTTCGCCAGACCCGTTTAAAAACCCTAATGAAGCTGGCCACGACGTCGTTAGCTATCCGGAGGGCCCTCGACCCGTCACCCGGAACTGGTGTTAATGAACGGGCTCCAAACTTCCGCTACCTATTTTTCGACAGCTCTTATGACAGAGCAAAAGTTTCCTCTCGCAAATTTGAACCTGAATGATTACGTACCTACCTATTACAAGAGTTCAAGTTCATTTACTTATACTTGGAGAGGGTTATTATGTCCAGCGGTGGACTAATTATAGAGTGATGATGATAATGATGATGTTGATGAAGTTCATTCATCACACCCATGACGTCACAGTAACAATGGTTGCAATTTAATTGCGAACTAAAAAAAAGTAATAAATAAATAAAAAAAGTAGAAAATAATAATAAACCAAACTAATAAATATACATTCAGGAGCACATCTAACCGCCCACCCCGTTATTCTCATACAAACATGCACACTTTGCGACTCTATACATAAAAATGTCAATACATTTCTGCAAAAATCTGTATGCTAATGTTTAGGTTAAGCGTTCGACTGTCCAATTAGCATTTTGAAAGAGTACCGAAACCATTGCTAAATTGGAATTGGACAGTCGAACGCTTAACCTAAACATTAGCCTACAGATCTTTGCAGAAATGTATTGACATTTTTATGTATAGAGTCGCAAAGTGAGCCTGTTTGCATGAAAATAAAGGGGTGGGCGGTTAGATGTGCCCCTCAGTGTATATTATTACCGGTTCTTTTTCAGTATGAGGTCTTCAGTCTTCTTTACGAACCGATGACATATGACATTTACTTTTACATTTTATGGCACATAGGTATAGCTCAAATACAGGTTGAATTTTTATTTTTGAATACCTATTTATTTAATCATCATCACTAGACCAGCTCATTTTATGGCCCACTCGTAGGGCACGAATAATCAAAAGAATTTAAGATCTATTAGTAAAACAATTGTTTTTTAAATTTATAAATAAATAAAATCTTGTTACTCTTACTTCCCAGATATTTGTTGGTGCTTTGATTAGTATTAAATGCTTTGATGTTGCTACGAAGTTTTCCCAGGTAGTTAGTTACTTATTATTTACTCTGTAACGTTTTACAAACTTGCTGCTTTACCACAAAACGATGGCTAATGTTCTATTATTTAAAGTGGTTCAGTTATAACAAGTACATATAATATTTTTATTCAATGTTGCCAAAAAAAATGTCAGCCAATTTTAAACATCCTTTAGAATTTTGTGTCTTTTCTAAGCTTTCCTTTCTGGGGAGGTGTCAAAAAGACCTTCAATATTTGCAGCAAGCGTATTCAAATAAGCTATAAGACACCCGGAGGTTCTAAGTTCAAGTCCCAGGTCTGACTAAATGTGTTTGAATATATAATAAGCTCTCTTTTTCACGCTGATGTGAATGACAATTCGCGTTTTAACATGTGGCTTTGTCAGGTCGCTGTAGAAATTATATATCACATGTCATATTATAATGTATATACATGTTTGTGACTCTTATTTAAAAGGTGATAAGGCTTCTAATGTGTAAAAAAATGTGTGACTTGTCTGGTATCCGTCTCTGTTCCCACAACGCCGGTGAAAGGAGCTTGACATTTGAACCGTCGATGGCACTCGCCTTCTAAAATAATATTACGATTGATACTGATTAATCCGTGCTGCGTTTAGAAGGAGTCCGCTGTTGGTAACGATCGTCAGATAAGTGTGTGTTTATCAATTTGGGAACGACCACAAACAATGTAGAAGATGTTTCAATTGTTTTCCTTTTTTTTGTGACACTTAGCAATAAAAACTATTTTAGATGAGATACGAAAAAGGTTGATGCGTTGCAGGTTATTAATAACCAAC
Organism: Eudonia mercurella; assembly: GCA_963082485.1. Taxonomy (NCBI): domain Eukaryota; kingdom Metazoa; phylum Arthropoda; class Insecta; order Lepidoptera; family Crambidae; genus Eudonia; species Eudonia mercurella. Next base: position 1,256,788 of record OY720034.1, on the reverse strand, counting down.
CACCAACCGACGAGAGAGTATATATATAGAGACGTTCCCCGTGTGGTGCCGGGTGTAAAGAATTGCACCACCCCATCTCTTCCCGTGGGTGTCGTAGAAGGCGACTATGGGACCATTCCAGAGGATGGGCAGCAGCGTCTCTCTGTGATTATCCTCACCTTACTGCGATCGCCAACCCGCCTGCCAAGCGTGGCGATTATGGCAAATTCCCCTCAAAATGATTTATTCCTGAGGGAGGTCTTTGTCCAGCAGTGGACGTCTTTTTGGCTGAGATGATGATGATGATGATGAACCACCAACCAACTGAAGAAAATAGATAGGCAGGTTTGATTTGTCTAAGCAAGGTCTAAGAATAAATATCAAATAGGATAGTGGCGTGGCACCAGTCTTCGACATAAACGACTTTTTCCCTTTAATCATTAGATAAAATAGTGGTCAGCCACTGATTATAGTCTTAAGGAACCTGTCATCCCGTAAGATTTCAAATCTATGTTATTTCTTGTCGACGAAAACTGTGTCGAACGCTGATTTTAAAATGTTGAAAACTAATGCCATTAATTAGGTAGCCTATATAGGTATCAATAAGTAAATAGGTATTGAATTTAAACGTAAAATCTTTGTTATCATAATTTGTGTTGAATCATATTATTTGCCAGCCGTCTACAATAAAGAATGATGAATTATTGCAGGAGGGTTAAGGAGTTAATTTGATTATGTGCAGCAAAAAATATCTCGCTGAAGTCGACAAAGCAATTTTATCTCATTATCGCGTTTCTTTACTGAATGTTGGCTCTGTTGATTTTTGTATAGACGAATAAACTTCGTTACAAAGATAACGACTAATTTGTTGAACATATAAGACTCGTTGATTAAGATATTTAATAAGAATCGTGATAAAACATAAATTGACTCGAGCATTAGACAACGCGAAGCTGTGGCGAAATTTTTAACTTTAATACTCAGTAGATATGTAAGATGACGGAGTTATCGGCTGTGAATTTAAAATTAACTTTTCTAAACTTAAATAAAGAAGCAGGTAAACAATAAATAGAAAGATATGCCTAGCAGTGGGAAGTTTGTAGGCTGCTGATGATGCTGACTGCAATTCCGAGGGCATGCATGTTTACAAGTAAACTTTTGAATTATCCGACGACGTTTCAGCCCTATGGTTTCTTCGGATGATGGAACGGAAATTGATAAGGAGTAAATACCTTTTTGGTTTTATACTTTCTTATCGAGTACATCATGTGAAGCTCGATGGCGCAGTGGTTAACGCGCCCGGTCTGCGAGTGCTGAGGTAGCAACTTTCGCAAAGGCCCATCGGATGGGTGACCAAAAATGTTCCATCTTGAGCTCCTCCGTGCTTCTGAAGGCACGTAAAACCGTAGTCAAATGTCTAGTCTGCGTAAGCAGTCGTTAACAACCACCAATCCGCACTGGGCCCACGTGGTGGTTTATGGCCCGTTCTCACTATTCATCCATAGGGAAGGCTCGTGCTAGTGGGGACATAAAAATGAGCTGATGATGACGATGATGATGATCAAGTACAAAATAAAACAGTATTTACTTCATAACAGATATATTAAGATACATTTTGCCAGTTTTGCATCGCAAGCCCAATGAATAATGTCGCATTGATTGCCACATAATTGCCTTCGCCAACATTCGCGTCTCCCGTGGTCCCGCTGTCGGGGAGTCCAGCGGGCGGAAGTAACTCGATAACAAAACACGCTATCAGGAGTAAGCTATTAAAATTAGTCGTATTTTTGCCGAAATGGCGTTAGACGCATCGTCGATTTGACCTTTGTCGCTTTAGCCTATATTTATATAGATTCTCCAAGAAACGTTGTTGAAACTACTTTTACAGTTTCACTCGCATTTGTTTTATACATTAGTTTTATTTAATGTTTATACAGATGTTTCGAACCCTTTGCAGGGTCTGTGGTCACAGGGAGACTGTACGAGACGAGTAGATCCGTAAAAGTAGTTTCATTTCAATGTGTAGTGTTCGCGTAAATTTTAGAAAACAATAAAAGGTCGTTGAGTTCATTCAATAATGTGTAGATTAAATTTTCATGTTCAACAAACGTCACAGTTGTGACGTTTGTTGAACATGAAAGTCAGTAACAGAGACACTATCGGGAGTAGTTACTCCCGATAGTGTCTCTGTTACTGACTAGGAACATGTTATAAAAAACCTATGACTCAAGAAGGTAACAATGTGTTTCTCATCATCACCTAAGTACTCTTCGACTCTTTACTCTACTCTACTGCAAGAAGAGTCACTGTGCCTATCTGAAAAAGCTTAAACATCCCACAAAACAAAAAGCGAACGAGATATTGAAACTTCATTCGAATTCCAATGCAAGCACACCTAAACATTGGAATTCGTGTTCTTTCTTAGAGAAGAAAATGTAATAGTTTCAGTGTTTCCGTTCCGTTCCTTAGAACATAGAAGCGTTTCGGAATAGCACAACAGAGTTGTGGTTTTTCATTTAGAAGTACCCTCTACAATAATGGTTACATTTGTTAGGTGCCAAGGAAAAATGTTTGATGGAGTCGTTAAATTATCAAATCCAAAGAATTATCAATGGATGATCGGGATAGTTCGTTTTGTAATGATTAGCGAAACTGTATTATGTATGTTTAGCCTACAATTGATTAGGTTTTTTTCATTGGTCTTTTTTTATTTTTTCCTAATACCGTTACAAATCGTTCGATAGAAAGCGCATGAGGACTGAATTTTTTTGCAGTAAATAAGAAGAGCAATCTGTGTAGTCGTACAACCCGAGGATCAAGTGGACGGATCCCTTCTATCCGGGGCTGCGACTCGCAATACGTTTGCTGGATTTCGCCTGATTCAATTTGATGTATCAAGATGACAGAAGGGCTGCTACGAAATGGAAATCAATATGTACCCTGGTGCTTTAGACTCTAAAACGATACTAAAGTATCTAGATTTAAATTTAACTAAGAACACGACATGTTACAATTCTGACTCATATTTATAGACGGGCATAATTCATAAATTATTTATTGCTAAAAAATATGGTACATAGTGGTGATATACCTCGGTCTCAAAATCTCACATATTTAACTGTCGTACAACATGCAATATCACATTTGTTAAATAATAATAATTGTACCCGTTATTACAGAGAAAACCGGCTTGTACTTGAAAAGAAAAACATACTTACAAGAATAATAATAATAAAATAATAAATGTCGAATACAATAATTGGTCTAGTAAAATATATCGTAAAGTGCTAAACTGGATCTCTAATCTGGTATTTTAATACTTTCACAATCGGCAATGTTTCGGTGGCTTGTTTCTTACATTTCTTCCAATAGATACAATGGCAAAGTAAAACTTCTGAGACACGATTACTTTAAATAGCATAATTGCTAACCAAAGTCTAGTGTCAGGATTCCAGAGGATTTCCTCACAACGAAAATAAGCCTGCTATATCCTTCAGTACTCATAATTAACAATGGTTTATCTCAGATCGTCGTCTAATTTTCTAAAACAAAATCTTAGAAAGGGCACGACTTGATGAGTCCGGATTTAATATTCCTGGCATGACTGTCTAGTGGGGCAACTTTATAAATTCATTAATATTCCTAAACCCCGGATGCGTATTACAAAGCATTACTTATTTACTGCCCCTGTCGGTAACCGGGGCATGAAACATTAGGTTATTTTCTCATTTGGCCCCGGCCGTCGCTGTGTGGGGATCACGAGCATTACCAGATCGGGTTTCGTCTGGGGTCTCCGTCTCGAACGTTAACAGATTATCTGAATGCCATGAATCATGAATTAGATGTAACATCCGACTTTTTAAATTAATAAGTCGATATTGGTCTGAATGAGGGTAGATAATTGTGATATGCTTTTAATTGGTCTATAGAATTCGGACTGCACACAACTTTCATAGAAAATAATAATTAGAATTGGTTAATAGAGTTTAATAGAGTTTTATCAAAATAAGTAAAACAAGAAGGGTTTTTGGTAAAAATGCAGGGTAAAACTGGAAAGAAATCTCAATTCAATTTGCAATTTGTTAACAAATGGTCCCTTTTTTGAAGAGAGTTTGCTGTTGGCGGCCGATGGTCTTTACAGCGTCACAGCGTCACCGGTCATTGATTGGTTGCTGTTATAATATGGCAAGAGCCTGCATTGAGCCAGTGTAATATTTAATGTCCCTATCTACCATTTAATGTTCACGTGGGAAAGATTTAACCCAGTAGTGGGACGCAATACGCTGATGATGATGAACGGCTGGCTCGTCGAAAAACACAATTGCTCACAACAGAAAAATTTAACACACCACACTACCTACACTTCAATTACATTTTTTTCCCTGGCTTTATACTGGCACTTCCACCATGATAAAGTTTACTTCGATAAAGAGTTCTCGTCCCGCCATAGCAGTTCCGAAATGAGGCTTCTCTCGTCGACCGAGTTGATCCGGTTACGCCCGCCCGCTGCAATATTATACTTCTATCGAGTTAATATGCCCCGGAATTGCGTTTGTCTCATTCCATTGTATGGATTTGATGTAACAGATTGTGTTTGTGTATTGTGGGCTACAAATAAGTAATATTGTTGTTGTCTGCTGTTGCAGACGAAGTATGTCTGACTATTTAGATGGTAAAAATAGCTAATAAATGCAAATTGTTTGGTTTATACGGGTGACATGGGTCCCATTTAGGTACACCTGTTATTTTAGTGAATTTCAATTATGTTTTCTATTTTAAAATCAGTTTTAGAAGTCATACAAAGGGCGGCCTTATTACTAAGGGCAAATTGCCTTCGGTCCTTTGCGAAAACCTAAAAGCTTAGTCTCAAATATAAGTTCTAAAATCAAAAATAAACATTATAAGCTACCAACTTTCGATATGGCATATTTTTAAATATTTTTTTATTTTATTTTTAAATTGAGTTAACTAATACTCTTTTCTGTTTTTACCGAATATCGTAGCTGGACGTATGACACGTAGGACGTATCACGTATGGGACGTGAGAGCGCGGGACCTGGACGTTCAAGTGGTTGAAGAGTCTCACCTCTAAAATTCACTTTATTTATGTCCTTTAAAGAAATCCCCGGTAACCTAAACCAGTGTTGTCAACAAAATTCCAAAAAAATTCTCTTTTAAGTGATGTCTTTTGGCCTCAGACTAATTTCAGAAGCTTCAAGGAGGTATTAAGAAACTCAAAATTATATCTACCGCTTACGGAATTCGATTAAGACTTTATTAAATGCGCTTGCTTATCAAAATTGGATTGTAAAACAATCTGGGTGCCATCATCTATTGCGGTAGCGAGGAGTTTAAGGGTCTATTCATAATAAGTAAGAATAATATTCTTGAAAGAGAGAAGAAACAAAACAAAGATGCAGAAAGTATTTAAGGGATCACTTGGTTTATTTATGTACTTCAAGATAACGAATTAAAAATCTATCTTTATCTGTAATCCAAAGGTTTGTCTTGGCTTGGTAATATAAAATGTGTAATTGTAATGACCAAGCATGATAGTTTTAGGTCTTCTGTTAAGTTACTACCTATAAGTAGATCAATTTAGTTTTGTTGACATATTGAAGATTGAACGCCGTATCCTTTGAATGGGAATATCTTCTGTATGTTGTACCAACCAGAACTATATTGCGATCAAAGTTCAATGCAATTAATTTTTCTTACGCTTGCGTTTAAATATTATGAAAGGGAAATAAACGAAATCGATTAATCAATTGGGACTTTTACGTGTAATAAAGACGGCAGATGATGAGGTGAGCCACTTGATGAAGAGTGGTGTGGTCGTCGCTGCCCATGGACATCTGCAGTATCCGTTGAGTAAACATTGCCTTTAGGAGCCCTATTTACACGCGTCTTAGAGGACTTTATGATACACGGAACGCTCACTCTGGAGTGAGAAGACTCACGCTCTCACTTTTTCTGCCCAGATCATTGTAGTATAACGTTTTTTGATGATGTCGTAAGTTGCTTCTCAATGCGCCCGTGCGTTCACTATAAACCTGTCCTATCTAAATTCAGTTACGCCAGCTCCATCCAGGAAGCGGGCGACACAGAGTCGCTTTGTGCCCGTAATTGTTGCCCCCCGGCGACGCGCCTGCTAGTAATCTGCGCTGCATGAGCCCATCTCGCCACAAAGCCCAGTCGTTTACGTGATATTGTCTCTTGTGACGGTTAATTGTAATTTGGCGCAAAATAACGATACGGACGCTTGTCTTCTAATGTTAGGTATTGAAGAGTAAGGAGTTAGGATTGGAGGAAAAGCGGTGGCTAAGGCATAGTTTTTCATTGTTGATGTTTTTAAGCTGAAGTGCGATTTTAGAAACGGTGACGATAACTCTTACACTATAATATCAATTTATAGTCAATTGACTGATTGAAACTCGCACGCGAAGTCATCTGTGACTATTCTAAGCATAGAATAACTCGAACTTACTTGAATAAAAAAAACATAATTTGAAATGAAACCACTTTTACGGATCTACTCGATCGACATTAGTTCGCCTAATTTAAAAACTATAAAACATAATTTATGCTTGATTATTATAGTTCACAGTGTATATTTCGTATTTTTTGATTATATAAGCCCCGTGTGTTCCAGAAATTGCACTCCTGCCATAACGACATTTTCACGTAGTGAAGTCAAGGTGTATCTAAGTTTGATGGCATATGCAGATAATTATAAAATATTGCATAAAATAATCTAAAAACGGTTAAGAAAAGGGTTACGGGAGTTTATGTATTTCTGGTATGCAGAGTGAACCGTGTAGTTAGTTAATATTGTTTACTATAAAAGGTGTGGTGTGTGACCCTTTCACTAACGAAGTTCAGAAATAGATTTATATTATTCTATAAACCAAGTTAACTACATCTTCAACTAATCAACGTACCATCGCTGGGCTCAGGCCGTTGAAAGTCTGCTATCTTTTTACATCAACTTGGGACCAACGAATTTACACCAAGTTACATACTTCTAACAATAAAATCGGAAAGATACTTAATACTGTTGATGGACCAATAGGTTTCTATAAAAATGTTATTGGCGACCTATTTCTATAGGACGCACGGAACCATAGTAACATTTCACGGAAGAACCTATTTTGCAATACGCCAACATCTGCTTCCATTACGTCGCGAAATGAGTTTTAAAATTGTGTTTTTAACGAGACTCGTTGACCACGCGACCTATTAGTGAATTTTTGAAATAAGCTTTTGTGCAATTCTTTATGATAATAACGAGTTGCTAAACGGGTTTGTTTAATCATTAACTGGCACTGACAATAATTGTTATACGGCTTTGAGTTCAATTGCTTCAATCATCATCATCATCATAATCAGCCCACATCAGTCAATTGCTTATTATTTGTCAAAACACACCCTTAATATCTCCAATTTCTATAGAAATAGAAATTCTTTCTTAAGTACATAGGTATTTACTTCTTATCATTGCATTTTTATTTTGTTTAATTTTTATTTATGAACATTAATTTTCTTGGCCGGCATTTAAAAATTATGCCATATAACCCTTAAATTGATATCTCCTTTAGTTTATAAATCAACGACTACCTACAAATCAAGCAGGTATATAAAAATATTATTATTGTTACTTCATCACGGACATAATAATATGCGAACACATCCAAACAATTTAGATTAAAATGTTCAAAATGATTTTTAAAGCAAATTTTGTTGCGAACAAATTACAAAAACACAAATGTTGAAAAAATTTTTTTGTTAATGACGGTAGTTGTTGACATTGAATGGGCTCCTTTGGCTTACAAAGTAAAAAGTGTTGAATAATTTCGGCGGGCTGGTCAGAACCACGATAGCTCAATTGGAAGAGCACCTGACCCGGAATGTCAGAAGGGTGCAGGTTCAAATCCTGCTCGTGGAAATTTTTTCAACATTTGTGTTTTTGTAATTTGTTCGCAACCAAATTTGCTTTAAAAATCATTTTGAACATTTTATAAAATAGCTTGCTTATTTCTTAACTGATCTTTAATATTTGTAAAAATATTATGATCGGATGTTAATGACGGTAGTTGTTGACATTGAATGGGCTCCTTTGACTTACAAAGTAAAAAGTGTTGAATAATTTCGGCGGGCTGGTCAGAACCACGATAGCTCAATTGGAAGAGCACCTGACCCGGAATGTCAGAAGGGTGCAGGTTCAAATCCTGCTCGTGGAAATTTTTTCAACATTTGTGTTTTTGTAATTTAGATTAACCCGTCCCGCGCTGTAGGTATAATTAGCGGGCCACCTTGTGTACGACCGTGCGTACATATGGCGCGCGAGGACTTAAATTAAAGTTGCATGCAACACAATTAAGCGTTTCCCTGGAAACATTAGCTTAAATATTAAAAACAAAATAGCATTCCTTTAACTGCTACCCTCCTATGCAATTGTGTTAATAATAACTTGTCAATCATTTACAATCTTCAAGCCGTTAACATACTTCGATCCACAATGATGAATCAATTAGTAATCGAATGAGTCACGTCATGATTAACATCCGAGGGCATCTTGAAGAGCCACATCCAATTGTTGACCCCAAAAAGAGCAGAGAGGCGACAAGTTGACGCTCGCGACAACCGGATACCACTCAATTAGGTTCCACTTTGGTCCTGGACGCGCCACCCTTTGATTGTTTGCTGCCTTTTATTATTATTTTGATGTAATCTGTTGCTATTGGTCCATTGAAAAGAGCAATGAAACGATCACTTCCTCAATCTTTGATACAAATTGTTGAAGAGATGTGCATCCTCCCCATCTTCACTTACACACACATAAAATTGATCACGCAGAAATCGCAAAAGTACAACATCCCGGTGTGCAAACGAACTATGGAGCAAAGTAACTTGGAGAATTGACTGATCGCATCCGAAACACAATATTAAGTTCAAAAACTTAAATAGCTCATGTACGATCATCGATCACATAGTCAGGATAACAAACCTCTAAAGTTCAGAGTTCTAGGTTAGTTTAGAATATAAACTAACCTAGCTGTCCAGAACGTAAGTTCAATGTCGTTGACTCCTGTTTCTATCTAAAGATGGCGTCATAATAAACATGTATCCACAATTTGAAACTCAAAAAATATTAAATTAGTGCAATACTCAAACCTAGCAGACTTTACAACAATGTAGGTCACCACTGCAATTGTTATCAGGATGGTTGTTTTCCAGATGAGTTTTTTTATTGTGGATCCGTCATTTGGTAAACAGGGTCAGCGTAGGTCAACAATAAAACTTAACGCATTATAATTCTTTTGAAATATTAGGGACAGTATATTAAAAAACAGTACTAGAAGAATCTTCTACAGAAGATATAATAATTATTAATACATACCACACTTGGTAAGAAATGAGGATACATTTTTAGATGATCTTGTAGTACCGCATTTAGTCAAAAACGGGTACCTAAAGCAGCTCCTAAAGTTGACAGATGATATAATTGAAGATATAAAAGTATTCAGTAGCCCACTTCATTACAGGGAGCCAAATGAATTAATTTGTGAGCAAGATTGATTGTTGGAGGAAAAATTCTCGAGTCTCCAAGTTAATTATAAAGCTCGTCGTTTATGGCGACATTAATACGACTAATTGACAGACAGATTCACAGAGTGATTTAGTGTATTGTGCTGGTCAAGTTATATGACATCTTTATGATATTGATACTAAATATTAAAATAACAATAAAGGCATTGGCAAGGTTGAGCTGTTCTGTTCTTCCAAAACAATATTTTTTAGTAAAAAAAATATCCAATCAATACTTTGGCCAAAGCCAAAGTACAAAATATACTTTGACTTAAATTTTTGAGGAGTTATAGGGTGGCCCTAAAATTATTAGTGCTATTGTTTAAAGTTTTTCACTTCATTAAGCATACCAATGATCATTCACTGGTTAATACAAGATGTAGCTCCAAAAATTAGCATTTCAAATCTCTTTACATATTCAGAGCCTTTGTGTTCATTACATCGTACGTGAGGTTTCGTGGCCACAATATCTCGCCGATCTCATTATCGAGTACCGTCTGCAGTGTGTCGCCACCCTGAGCGGGCCGTCGCACATCTGCCCTCGGCCTAATGCGAAGCGCTTTCAACGCAGAAACAATGGCACAGAATTTAATGATCATTATGTTTGATACATCTGTATGAATTATTACTTTTTACTAACTATTACTTCAGAGCGCATGCCCATAAAAGTGGTCGAGTAATAAGTTTTTTTTGCATATTCCTTCAAACTTCGCTGTTTAAGGTCACAAGCAATTTATCGATCCCAATTGTAACATATTTTGTGTAATAATGCTATTGGCATTATGATCGGTGCAGTTTTTCTTGTTTCTTGTAGGTATTGTAATATTTATTGGGGCTGTCGCTTGGTTGACGTTTTATTCTTAATTTTTATTTAAAATAAAGCTAACGATTGCTCTACCAGTAATATGACATCACTCAATTGCCGTCGTAGTTGTGTCAGATAGTATATTTAATTGGTATACCATTAAGTATACCCTTTTTAATGTACTAATTCCTAATGTGCGTCTAAGTTTCTGGATCCAGTGTATTTCGATCGAAACATCGATATCAACGTTAAAACATATTTACATGTATTTGAAACTTCAGGTTTTTATATGTAAAAAGTTAAAAAATAGTCATATTGTTATATTCTTAGTCATCATGGGTTATGTTTAATCACAATAAATAAATAAATTGGTGCAAATCGGTCACAGGCTTCATATATTATCATTCTCTCTCATCAAAGTGCCCTAACATTTTCTTCCTATTATTTGCAACGTAATTAATTTTCTTCATCATCATCATCATCATCTATCTATCTGCAGTCACCAATCTACTGTCTGATCATAGGCTTCCCCAAAGGTCGTCATTGAGCCCAATAGTCTTCTCTACGCATCCAATTTCTGGCAGCCGCATAAAACTCGATTATCTTTAAAAGTTAACTTACCCGATCCTTCTTACGTTCTCATACAAGTTAAATCCACAATATCTTAATCTCGCACAGCAGCTGTGCAGGCATCAGATAGTTGGTGCACAAAATAAGGAGACTGCAGAAGGTAATCTTCATAAAAACGCGCTCGAGCAACGAACAAATCCACATCCTTCCACGGACACGGAATCTCGCAACAGCTGCGCTCGGACTGAGATGCGTGTCCATGAAATTGGTCTATGTGTGCGTTGCTCCAGCGCCCCCACGACGCGGTCAACCCGAATCGAGGTCCTAGCCTTTAGAGGCGCCCTCGGGTTGTTCCGCTCCCGATCCGAACCCCTCGAAGAATCTAGTAGGGTACGGGGGCACGTACTAGTGCGTGATGCCGTTCCCTTTAGAGAACATCTGATGGTGCTTCGTTTCACACGGCTTGAGAAACCCTTTAAGTTTCTCGCTGCCCTTAAAAAGCCCGCAATTGGCAAAGTTGGCAATCAGCAAACTCACTCCAAAAAATAGCTCAAGCGTGGCATGTATTAAGCTTACCTTTTGACCTACTGGGCTCCTTATTTTGTGGTCGGTGGGAGTCGCCGTATGATGCATCGGCTGCGGTGCGGCTGCGGGGCGGTTGCGGGGCGGCTGCGGGGCGGCGGCGGCGCGGCCAGCCCGCGAGGTGTCGAATAAATCCTCCGATTGAGATCGGGCATTGTTTTCATCCGGCGACCGGCGCCTTTTGATACTGATATGGAATTATGACTGTTAATTTTTAGTTTGTTATTGTTACAGCCGGTTTCTAGAACGCTGATCATCTTCATAATTAACTAATCAATGATCAAATCTCTAATCAAGTGTAATTTGGGTTGCTTGAACGTTGATTACGTACTTTGATTTTGAACAGAGATTAGTTGACAAGTCTGTCAAATCATTGAAGTAAATCGCTTGTCAAACGTCAAAATGGGTTTCTCAAACGTTAATTAGGCATTTTTCTTTGGTCAAGCGCTTGTCAAATCAACGATCAACTAATCGGTGATTTTGCTCTAATTATCTGAAATAATTAATGTGTTTTGCTAAGTTTTAAACCAGGAACGTCTAAAAATTCAACAGGTTAGTACTCCAAAAGTGGTTTTTATTATATTTCACAATACTTATGGTTCGTTTTATCAATAAAAAATATACTTGGAAATTAAAATAACCTCTAATATTTTAGGATGTCGCTTTCGGATGTAACAGTGAGCAGCAGCAGTGAATCTGATGAGGAAAACACACCTGGACCCTCAAGAACGTTCAGGGCTAGAGTAGAGCCATTTGAAGAGTTTACAGAAGCGGAATTCAAGATGCGGTATCGAGTCTCAAAGCCCGTGATACTGTATTTGGTGACTCTCATTGGGGAATCCATAAAGCCACTTACGTTAAGGAGTAAATCAATAAGTGCCCTACAACAGATCTTGTTAACAATAAGTTTCTATGCAACAGGTGCATTTCAAATAACAGTGGCTGACCGGATCTGTATACATAAAACAACAGCTTGCCGAATAATTAAAAAAGTGTCTGCAGCTATTGCCCAGTTAAGACCCCAATTTGTGAAAATGCCTGGAACTGAAGAAGAACGAAATAAGGTTAAAAGTGACTTTTACAAGATTTGCCTATTCCCAAATGTGATCGGGGCAATAGACTGCACTCACATTAAAATACCATCTCCTGGTGGACCTCAAGCAGAACTGTACAGAAACAGAAAAGGGTATTTTTCTCTTAATGTCCAAGCAATCTGTGATGCAAATTTAAAAATCATGGATGTGATTTGTAGGTGGCCAGGATCTGTCCATGATACCACAATATTAAACGATTCTCATGTAAGAGCAGATTTCGAATCAGGTGTGTATGGTAGTGACTACCTTTTGGGGGATAGTGGGTATCCATGCCGGCACTATTTACTCACTCCCTTTTTGAATCCTTCAACTCCCAGTGAAGAAGCTTTCAATAGAGCACAAATAAGAACAAGAAACACAATAGAGAGATGTTTTGGTGTCTTAAAAAGACGTTTTCCATGCCTCTCTATGGGGCTGAGAGTTAAATTAGAGACAACAATGAGTATTATAGTGTCGTGCTGCATTCTTCACAATATAGCCATTGATAACAATGACTACATTGATGATGAATTTGACGAGGATTGCAATCTCCCAGAAGTTAGCGAGGCCAATATTCAAAATTCTAGTGAAAATACATCAGTTCGCACAGTCTTATTGTTGACACATTTTAGGCAGTAGCTGTAAGTAATACATTAGAATAAAATAACTCCACTCCTTTTGAAAGTTGGGTAATAAATGAAACTGTTTTTCATGTTAGGTATTACATATATACCATAAAAGTTTTATTAAATCTTTTTTTTATAAAACAAATATTTTTACAAATATTAAAGATCAGTTAAGAAGTAGTTTGTTCGCAACAAAATTTGCATTAAAAACTATTTGAACATTTATAAATAGCTTGCTTACTTCTTAACTGATCTTTAATATTTGTAAAAATATTATGATCGGATGTTAGTGACGGTAGTTGTTGACATTGAATGGGCGCCTTTGGCTTTCAAAGTAAAAAGTGTTGAATAATTTCGGCAGGCTGGTTAGACCCACGATAGCTCAATTGGAAGAGCACCTGACCCGGTATGTCAGAAGGGTGCAGGTTCTAATCCTGCTTGTGGAAATTTTTTCAACATTTGTGTTTTTGTAATTTGTTCATAACAACATTTGCGTTAAAAATTATTTGAACATTTATAACTAGGTATTTGCAACAAAGCTTATTAAATTTATTATTAAATTTGTGTAAAATGTTATTTGATGGGAAAAAATCCCAACAAGTCACACCAAATCCGATCATAGTGTGACTTATTGGGATTTTTTCCCACTAAATAACACTGTTACACAAGTGTAACAGGTAATGATCAACTATCGTCCGAATCATATTCTATATAATGTGTCTTCGAGAAAATCGTTAAAGTTAATATTAATTAGAGCAAGTTGAAAGCTTTTGTATATTTTCATATTCTGTTGTTTTTATTTTTATTTCCAAATCAAGTAGTTTTTGTTTTTTTAAAGCTGATTTGTATTCCACGAATCTCGTTTTTTTTTCCATCATGGCACATTCTAGCTTTTTTCTATAATATTGCATTTTAATTGTGCCTTTCGTAATATTTCTTTTTCTTGCAGGTAGCTTAGTTCTTTTTGGTACTATTTTCTTAGGGGGAAGTGGAGGAGGGTCTGGCACAACTTCAATGCAAACACTGCTTTCATCAACTGAAATAAGCATAAATATTACTTTTAGTACATCTATTCTTTGTTTGGAACATTTTCAAATAAAAAACCCTAGTTCCTTAATTACGATTATAGATAAGATACTCATTTGTGTCACCATTATTTCAAAGCAAGCTTAAATTTTTATTATAATCAATCATACTTACAATAGTACTCAGTGGCACTATCATATTGGTTGCAAAGCGGTTTAACTTGGTTTCCCATTATGGCTAGCATTTGGGCCCCAGCTTCACTAAGCACGGGTGTATACGGTCCTCCACCTGTATCTTTAATGCCCTTCTGTAAATATTAATACTTTATTGTAGATTTAAGGTGTGTAGATGTAATTGTAGGGAGTTGTAGGTGTACATTATTTTTATTACAGAGATAAATATTCATACCTTGTCAGCAACTTCATCTTTTTTGAATTTTTTTAGAAGAACTTTTGTTTCTTGGTCTATTTCCAAGTCTTCTTGGCTTGTAGGCAGTATCTGAAATGTAGCCAAATGAATTTACATAGGTAATAAGTACAATGTTATAACAATTAAAATTATTTTTAGTTGGTAGTAACTTGCTTACCTCTATTTCTCCAAAACTCTCTATATCAGTTTCTTTTTTTTTTGCCAGATATTTCTTAACCTGATAAAATAAGAAAAAAATGTTAAGGAATTTGTGTAATTATTAGAAACAGATTAAATTTGCTAACCTTATAAAAAGTACTACACAATTTAACAACAATGTTTTTAGCATAGCATTGTTGTGTTCCGATAGTTAGAGATAAGATAGCCGTTAATAGTAGTTGACGATTCTAGAAGTGAATTACACTTTCACCTTCAGATTAGACAATCTCAGTTAAAGAATTTCATAAGGATAAAGTAACTCTGTTTGGACACATATTAATACTTACATTGTCATTAGCAATACTTTGCCGAGTTATTCGTTTTAAATTGTTATAAGCTGCTTGCAGTTGCTTTGTACTTCTTTGTTCTTGAGCACAGCTATTAAATTCCATGGTAATTTTCTCCCATGTTTTATTTTTTTCCAATGTATACACAGCATTTGTGCATTTATTTTCAATTATTGACTTGTACCTATGATAAATTTTACTTTTTATTTTTAAGTGCTAATTGCTGCACTAATGTGTGTTTAATTTTTTCACTATAGTTTATAAAAATTATTATAAATATTTAGTTGTACCTATGAGTTAAAATAAACACTAAGTAACTACCAAATTGTAATACTTGTTTTCTTTACCCATACACATAATAATTTCTACAATAGGCATGTATATAGGTATCAAAGTGATGGAGCAGTTCTTCGTCACTTTGATCATCACAAAGTTTCCACACTTTGCAGATGGGTGGTTAAAATACTGGTTGGAAATCGCAGCTAGTGTTTGCTGCTACTCATCACCTCCTGGATTCATTTGAAAATATGCCAGGGCTCCCATTGTTTTTATATTCAAAACTCCCTAAGGCATAGAGGCATAACGCCACCAAACTAATCATCATATCAGCCCGGGATCACCTATGTTGTGTATGGGCCCCTTTCGCTTCAGCATAATACTTATAAATAATATTTCTATAAACAATTAAAGGAGAAAAAATTGGTGAAAAGGAATTGGAAAACGGTTCTTACTTGTCAACTAAAGCAGTCAGTGTTAGTTTCTCTCTTTCGGTATAGTTCTTTCCTCTGCTGATAGCTTTTTCTGTCATAATTTTGGTTGGTTTTCTTTGGTTTATCAAAAATATTTTACAATACAATATTCAAACAGCCAACAAAGATTCGCGGCAAAATCATGTGACATTTTTGACGTTTATGAGTGAATTATTGAACTGAAAGAATGATTAAATTATGTGTGGCCATATGAAAATATACACTGATTTGACAATCATAAGATGATCATTGATTAGCTAATTTTTGTGTAATCAGCGTTCGTACAACTCGATTTGATTTGAACAGTGTGTCAAGTTAATTGCTTTGTCAACTGATTTGCGATTTGATCAGCGTTCGAGAAACCGGCTGTTAGACATTAGATGAACTAAGAGTATTTGTTATGTCGACGGCATGTTATTGCGATGACAAGTTGCTATATTCACAAGGTAAAGTGAACATTTATAGAGAGTAGAAGAACGTAAGGTGTAATGAAACATTAAACTTTGTTTTTTATTTATTTTAAGATTGTGCTTAAAATGTTTGCGTAGAGAGTCAAGAATTTATCTATTTAATCGTTATCATCGGCTTTATGCATCTACAAAAGATTATTTAGCTGACATCATGAATATTTGATGTTGTTTAGTATGTTTATTGTAATTATGGCCTGTAAATAGTACAAAGGATTTTTTTGTGTTTGCGTGTCTGTGGAAAATACGCGCGATACTATGTATGGCATCTACTTGTTTTATTCTTGAGCTTTGTCTCAGCTTTCATTTCAAAATAGGCATTTATTTATATTACTACTTACTTATACTAGCCGCTGTAATGGCGTTTTTACATAAGTCTTGCCGTCAGAAGGGAGGGAACTACAAAGTAAGAAATGACTAACAAGCGTAAAATAATACCTATAACAGCCAATATAAGGCACCCAATAAAATTCCACAGCTCAGTGATGCAGTGCGAATAATCGACCATTACCATTTAGAACAACGCTTTACAGTTCACAATGGAACTACAGCAAATACCTTTTATCCACACACATGAGTAACTGCCATTCCAACGAGTGTATCTTCATAAAACACTATTTGTATAGTTGTAATTACGCACTGGTAATAATATGGGAGTTAATTAGTACCGATTAAGTGTATTACTATTTGCTTCGATCAATGTCATGCCGACTGCAGCACAACATGGGGTCCTTTAAAAGAGGTGTGAAGAACTTGCGGGTCGGCAAGTTTGCGTTGTTTTCACGCTGCATCAGTTGTCTTCAGGTCTGGACTCGATTTCCACTCAACGCCAGGTGGAGTCATCAGAATCATTTGCCGCGCTAAATATAAAAAAACAACAACTTTGTTTCAAACTGTTTCTGTTCGTTGTGTTAGTTGTTCTATAATGTTCTTTTTTTATGGTCAATAAATGTTTCTTATTCTTATTCTTTGGACGGCTACGGAGGCTCACTCCTGCCCCATAGCTGTTACAATCACTGTTACAATTTGCTAGCTGTCTTCGCATCTGGACTCCATTTCCACTCAACATCTAAAATTGTTTGCCTACTTACTTAAAAAAAAAACACAACCAAGGCCCTTTTAAATAAATAAGCACTAACCTCTGGATCCTGTTTAGTGGCTGCTACTTATCTGTATATAATAACTGGACACCAAAATACATTAAACATACGGAACGATTTTTAGGTGTAGGTACTACAAAGAGTTGAATTCAGGGCGAGGCGTGGAGGCTCTGTTATGTTAAAATGGTATGATATGGTAAATGGTGACATTTAATGTGTGTACAAGCTGTGTAGTAGAGATAAGGTGGCGATGTAAAAACACCGGATTAAACACACACGTCTATTTGAAGAAGTGTATTTCGCCGTTTGATAAAAACGCCAAGAAATACATTAAATTAAATTATTAATTAAATAATTAATTATTAAATAATTAATTATTAAAAATTAAATGAACACTAAATCATAATAATTCGTGGTATGAACAAATTCTGTTTACCAGTTCTTTCAAAAATATTGGCAGTAACGAAAGTTATACTATCACTTCCCAATCGGAATTCTTCGATCACGATAGCGCCTTAACTGCCAAGTCCTTGGGCAATTAAAGCAGAAACACCATCCATTTGTGTACGGCCGTATAATTTCTGTAGCGGAGGTGTTTGAGCACCCGTAGGCTCTGTGGTTAAACCGTCATAGTAATTAAGTCGTTTCGATACACAACTCGAGTTCGGAACCCGCTGATATGCCAGTAATTGGAGGATACCATAGCAATTGTATGGTCTCTACTTTTTATTGGGAATTATTGATGTAACTATACATATAGCTATATCTTTATTTAATAACTTTAATATCTGCTTCTACATAGACGACATTCTTTAAAACATGCTTCTGTCACGACAACCCCTTTGGAATTTTTATGAGCCCACTCTCGGCTTTCGTGTCTGCAAGCTGAAAAACTTAACTGATCCGTGCATAGAATAATGAACAGCTCTCGTCTGGGAGACGAGCTCTCCAAGTTATGACTGACAACGAATCTTTATTGTTTGAGCAAACAATAAAGCTTGTGTGTTGCAGAATTCAGATTGTACGGTGTTAGATTTGTATGAATAAAAGAAAGTGTACGAAATCAGAACTGGAACTTTTCGGTTGCAAACATTCTGAAGTTCTTTAACGAGGTAGCCTATGTCTTACCTGATGATAAGTCACAATAAGGCTGATGGTAGAAGCGCACTTCATTCAGAATAACTTGAGGAAGTTACAAGTATCTGAATGCTGCTGACCTCTCTCCATCAGCAACAGTTTTGTTTGTTGAAACAGCCAAAACATAACAAAATTTATAATTTTTGTGCAAGGTATAAATACATCGGTTGCCGAGTGGCTGAGCTCTTGGCCTGATAGGCCCACTTGATCCGGAGGTTCGATGTCCGGTTCAATTTCTAAGTCGGTCAAAGTGTTCTACAGATTTTTCGATCAAAGTGTAATCACTAGCTCGCATTTGGCCAGCGAGCGAGGTGATTAAGCCAACCATTAATTGTAGCGATGACTTGATTTCAATGGTGGAGACCTTTGCCCAGTAGTAGATCAGTATTTATACTAATTACTAAAATTACTACTACCTAAGACGCATATTAACATCGAATCCAAAGGTTTAATTTTCTTTATGAGAATTTGGATCATTTTCCGTAGTTTGTTGTAATTACACCATAGACAACATCGAAGATGATGATAATGATATGATAATGATCCAAAATTAAAAAAAAACACGATATGAGAATCACTGTTACAATTTGTCAAGTCGGCTATTAAGGCACAGTGTGACTAATATCGAAATAAAAATAATGTAGGGCACACACCGCTCGTCTCAGTCGCAGGCCGGCAATTAGAGGCACATTAATTACCCCCCCTCCCCCCCTGCGGTCAGAATGGACACCCTTAACTTATGAGGTCGCGCCGCCGCCGCGAGACGCGATACTAATGGCGATACGCTCTCGATCAGCTGTGATTACTACTGGCTAATCGGAGCTTAATGATGTCGCTTACATTCCATTTTTAATTATTTAGGTACAAAAACTTTATCTTGTACGTACGGTTTTTTATACTAAATAATTTGTTACGTCACAATCTTCATAAGTAGGCTGTTCTATTGAGTCCGTTTTCTTTCCACGTGCCCAACACAAGCTGTTTGTTGAAAGTTGCAGTGTGGACCATGTATTTTGTGGCAAAGTGTCCTTCGTCCTTCCTGTGAAGCGAAGATTCTTCGATTATTCGGGAATTGTTTTTTATGTAAAAATACGGTTAACTAGCAGTTCAGCCACCTGATGGGTAATGGTCATCGCCGCCCATGGGCATCTGCAGTATCCGGTGAGCTGCCTATGCGATACCTTTGATAGCCATATGTACAGGCTTCATAAAGAACCTCATATTATATTGTACGGGAAACACCTTTGAAAGAAGGCAGTTCCATATCCTATAGGTCCGCGAAAGGAAAGAACAGGGAAGCCTTCAAAAAGATTATCATTAAAACTTTTCTGTCCACCTTCCAGTCGTATCCACACAACACCAACGTTGCCTCAGCGATTCGCTAATGAAGATATTTGGGGCTATCTCATTGTCAATAAATATCGGGCGCCCGCCCCCGCCGCGGGCCGCCCCCGCCCCCGCCCCCGCAACACAGCCTTTTATTACCTCCTTTGTTACGAAATCGATATACGAACGAACACTCCCCGCACGGCCGGGCTAAGGTGTGCATGAGCCTTAACTGATAGATTGTAAAGCGTTTTACTGCAGTATTAATATTTGCAATAAGCAAAATCTTGCCGGAATCGGCTTAGCGTACCAAGTTATCCGATTGCCTCAGAGAATACCACCTCGTTTAGTTTCTCACCTCCCCCAAGTCTGGTATCGCTGTAAGGGCCAGCAAAAGAGAGCATCAATCACTTTAAAAAGTATATTAAAAAGTATATGTAAACGTAAGAATGTGTTCGGTGTATGCTTTCTTTGATGTCCATAAATAAATAAAATAAAAATAAAAAGAATATTGTAGTTTACTTAAACTCAATCGAATAGTATATAGAAATTACTACTCATCTCGTTTGTGACCAAGGTGCCTATTGCGAGTTTTATTTGCTATTAGTATTAGTTAACGAGAAATATGGTATTTAAGCAGCACCTCCTGGCAAAAAACGATGTAGGTTAAAATTTCTCGTTATCGTTAGCGTGAATGAATGGTTAATAAAATGGTATACAAAATTGTACTAATTCTATTTTATAATTATTACACGTTTGTAAATTGGTTTAAAAGACGGAGATTGGGAAAGAAAGCCTCCTGAGTTTCTTGCCCGCTGTTTTCGGTCGAAGGCTCTCCCAAAGTCCGAACTGGGGTGGTAGATTCAGTAAACTAAATCTTAATTTATTTTTATTTTTATTTTCAATATTTGTGTTTTTATACTTAGTTTTGACGTCAATAAGTGTCTGTAAGGGATTATATTGAATAAACGATTTGACGTTGACATTGACTGAAAACTCACACTCAGCACTCGAGTGAGATAAAGCCGAAGAGTATATACGATCTGGAATAAAAAAATTAAAAAAATCTGTTGCTACGAGTGTAGCGCATTGCATCGTCGGCATGAGCACTAAGATCGTAAGCACGATAACACTTGATACTCTAGTGATACTCCGAGGTATGCACGCCCGGCCATCAGGTTGCCAACTCCAGATTTACATAAATGCTAATTAGTAGATAAGAGTCGTAGCTCGATGGTGTAGCTGCCGCGTTTGAGATCCGATCGTACAAGTTAAGAGGAAATAGATCGACTGATTATATGAAAAGTAGACAAAATCAATGTTTCGTTGTCCCCTGATTCCTCCTCCAAAACAGCACTGATTTAATTACTTTTTTCATTAAAAATTAAAGGAAGGCTTTGACTGTGTCCCTATGTTTTGCTTTTTTTTATATAATCTCGTCAAATTTGTTTACTGGATGTCTGAAAACAGCGAAAATCTGGCCAATTTTTAAGGTTTTTAAAGGTTCATATCTTTTTTAATAATTAATTAATTTGTTAATTAAGTAATATTAAGTTGTATTTCGTGTCTACGTTTTTTCGTGTTTTTATCGTGTCCCTACTATGGACACAGTAGATAACTAGTTAGTATTTCCTGTTAAGCAACTTTCGTGATGCCGGGGTCTGGATGGGTGATCGAATTAAACCTTCCTCTCTATATTTCAAGGCACTTTCATTGGTTTTGATTGGTCAATAAACTGCATTGTGCCTAGCGTATAGCTATGAAGGTCTGATCACCCATGCGTGTGTAATAACTTTTTGGGTAGGTACTGTAGTGTTCCCACTACTTAGGGAATCCCACTAGGATATAATAAGGACAACAGTTGCACTTAACTTTGTGTTTTATAATAAAACATTACATTAGATTAAACCGATCCCAGAGCACCTCGGCTTTTTAGCCGGGCTGTCTGGCTCTTGTCTACCACTGTGTCAAAACGTTGTAAGCCTTTTTAATTTTACATGTTCGATGATTTAAATATTCATCCAGACTAAAGAGGCTTACATACAAATGCAATAAACTAACTTTTACTATGAGCTGCATATAACCTCCTTACAGTACCTATAAGACTACGAGTATCTTAGAGGTCATAGTCATAGATATTTATTGCATCACGTTGTACAAGATAAGTACCCAATAACTGAGCTCAAACTTTTATTTGCTGCACTTAAATCGTGTTTACTAGTGATCTACTGTTTGGTAGAGTCCTAACTTTCAGAAGGCTTAGAAAATAAAACTAGAGCTAAAGTGGACATTATGCCAATAATAAGTAAATATAAAAAAAAATCAACATTATTATTAAATTAAGACTTTTAAAATGTAATTTTTAAGTGTATCATTTAAAATATTAAAAATTGCTGTTTTCGCATTTAGTTTTTACGTCGAAATATGTCTCATATTTAAAAGTAGCATCTGTTGTTTTAGGTGTGTATTCGATTTGGCTATGATCCAGTATACTAACATGTTTAATAGCTTCCAAAATAAGTTCCGCAGAAACATTTGAAAAAAAAAATAAAAAAAAATGTCAACATTTGAATCGAAGCATTTGCCTTTCGCATTATCTGTAATCGAACCGCGCCTCGCCTGTGTCGGTGCGCCGGAGTTTTTCGGCTTCGGCTTCGGCGTTCGGTTTTTGTGCGTTTCGGCAACACTTTGTCGTATCGGTATGGCGGCGGCCGGCATAGTTCTGACGGCATTAACCGCAGCAGGAGTGAGACATTACCGAACTATTGAGAATTTGTGAGCTAGACAAAGCAAGAAAAAACAAGACGTTGATCATCATATTAAATTATTTATTTGCAAAATTACTAATTATTATTGCAAATAAATGATTTAAAAAAGACCAAAAAACTGGCAAGATATAGGTAGGTACCTATAAATTAATTAACTTTATGTGTGGGTACCTATATCTGTAGTTACCAATTTAGAATATATATAGATAGGTAGATAAATAGATATAGGATAGTAGAGGTAATCGTAAGGCCGAAGATGGAAGTGTACTTCATACGGGATCGTCAACTACTGACGATATAATATAACGCAATTACAGTTTTGTATAGATACTTTGAGTTTGCATTGCACGTAAGTACTCGTACACAATACCTATGCATTGTGAAAGTGTATTGAATATTTGATGGCTCAGCTCTCTGCAAGGTATTTTTAATGAGATTGAGAGTTAGTTTTATAAAGGGGCTTTCTGCATTTTTGCCCACCTAACCTCCCCGATAATTGTTATCCCACACTGCGGTTGCTTCATAATTGTCGAGTGCCACTTACGGGTAGCGTGTAATTACATCCAATCACACTTCGTTAACAGCGAATCTGGAGCGATTAACACTTGCTGGCTTTTTACCTGCGAATCAATCGGCCGCCGCGTCCGCCATTTTACGTAATTATAATGTATAAGATGGCGGCACAAAATGGCGTCGTCCATTCACAAGTTTTTGCCGTCGCGTGTCTTATCCGCCGCTACCGGTCGTTACAGTTTAAACACTCTTTGCAGTAGTTAAATAGTTAAGCCATCATGTTGTAAGCGCTACTCATTGTAATACAACTGCGCTGCCATAATGTGCGGCTAACTGATTGTGTAATTGATCCTATTGTTTTACTGACACTGTTCTCGGAATTCTATTGAGATATATGTCAGTTTATTACCATTTTTAAACTTTCACGTTTCATTATTAACACAGAATTTAATGGGGATTAAAGCAAACTAATCAGTACATAATTATCATAGGCGTGTCTAACTTTTTATGTTTAAGTCTGGTTTTTGGAAGTTACAAAAATTGCTGAGACAGATTAGGTTGACCCAAATTAAAAAATCCGTTGTGCAGCTATAAGGTAAAACAATATTACACTAGTAATTATTAGATAATAAATATTGACAAATAAAATAAGAAAGACCGATGAAAGAAGAAAGATAATAAAATGGGAGAGGGTTTTTATTTAAAATCGAAGTTTAAATAGATCTAGTCTAACCAACATTAGAAAATATTGAGGGTTAAGATGGAACATAAGAACGTGGCCTTTATAACATTATCCGCAAGAATCTAGCTTCACCAGTTCTAAAACAACCATATTAGTTTATTGTAATTCAACAATTTAACTATAATTAATTTCCCAAACCATTTGTAGGTATCTCGGCTAGGATCTCTCGCTCCTTAGGCCAGCCTAAACTGTTGAAATGTCCCGTATCGGGAGTGCGTTTGTGGCGTCATTTATTACACGCGTCGCCGTCCACTGCCTTATTAAGGTCGTTGCGACATAGTTTGCTGGGCACAGGGTTACCTGCGCTAAAAGCCAGTCCTTAATTAATTTTATAAGTTACTTTTTTGACTTCCAATAGCATATCAGCTTCGTCAGTTCAAAATGTACCAGTTTATTTTCATTGAAAAGTACTTGATGTTAAGCAGTAGAGACCAGACGCGAAGACAGTGATCTCTCTCAAGATCCAACTCCTTCCTCCGTCAACGCATCTGTGATTAGTTTGGTTTTGCGGGTGTCCATGGGCGGCGACGATTACTTCCCATCAGGTGACCTGCCTGCTCGTTTGCCTCCTTTTATTATAATAACTTCAATATCACCTTATAAATGTCCCATGGCTGGACCTGGCTTTCCCACATGTAGTATGGTCATGTGAGAAATCTAGGTAGCAACAGCATTATTGTACACTAGCGGCCGCCCGCAGTTTCACCCGCGTGGTTCCCGTTCCCGTGGGAATATTGGGACAAAAGTATCCTATGTGTTAATCCAGTTTATAAACTATCTGTATGCCGAATTTCATCCAAATCCATCCATCCGTTGCGGCGTGGAAGAAGCAACAACTATACACACAAACATACACACAAACTTTCGCATTTATAATATTAGTGTGATTAGTGTGATTTGTACTATACACGGACTACATTGGACTATACACTGGTCCAATACTTGTATCAACAAGTATTGGACCAGTGTTTGAATGATTGCAACCTTACAATAGCAATATACCAAAAACATTTGAATTGGGTCACTAACCCGGTGATCCAACATTGCGAAAGTTGGTTAACTTAAATGATCGTGTTCCGGCCCCGCAACCCGCAGCGCTTAAAGCTCCTGTTGTGAGATAACTTAACTATTTCAGTTTTTGTGTGTGACATGGACACAAACTGTGTACATGTCACTTAAGTTAAACTATGCTGTAACTTTTGTGGTAACAATCCTAAACATTTTTTATTTCTGTTTCATTGATACTACGTTTCAATCATACTACGTCTAATAAACGTTTTAATTCTGAATTTGAATACACATCACATTGATGATCACCCAATTACAATTGAACCCATTGTGGTAACACATCATTTAATTACCAATAAAGAAGCACACTGGCAGCCCTAACCCTGTGTAACTTACCAAAGGCGGGTATGGCATCCACAGATGTCACTTGGTAAAAAGCGCCACCGACATCCGCGGACGAGCGCGATTATGTCATTACCGCGCCGCCGCAAAAAACTAAAGGGCATTTTAGTATGCGATGATACGCCGCAATTAAAGCCGCCCGCTGTGGCATAGCCCAAATATCGGGACAAACCATATCAACTCGTTTCGCCTTTTGAGTGGGTAGGTAAAGAAGTGCGCTTCTTTATATCTGGAAGCAGTTCTTTATGGTATTGAACCGGCAAACAAGCATACGGCCTGTCTGAAAGCAAGCCTAGTGTGTGTTTCATTTGATATTCAATCACGTTAACGAAAACGAAAAATAGTATGGCATTGGAGCAGTGCTCCTGGCGACATACGAGAAGAGTAAAAATTTTGCTATAAGTACAAACATTTGTTTTTGTAAAAGTAATCGAATGGATAGACTCACACTAGGCACCCAGCAGTCAATTGATGTTTGAGAATTAAAGTCGCCATCTGCGAGATAGTCCAAATATCAAGGACAAACCATATCGACTCGTTTCGCCTTTTGAGTAGGTAGATAAAGAAGTGCGCTTCTTTGTATCTGGAAGCAGTTTTTTATGTTATTGAACCGGAAAACGAGCATACGGCTGATGGAAAGCAGCAGGCAATGGATTTTTGGGAATTAAAGTCCTTTGCGGGATAGTCCAAATATAGTAGACAAACCATATCGTCTTTTGAGAGGAAAGAGGTAACGCGGAGAAGTGCACTTAGGTATTTGTATCTGGAGGCAGTTTTTTGTGGTATTGAACCGGCAAATGAGTGTACTTACGGCTCGCCTGATAGAAAGCGACCTTTGGGCACTTGCTTGATACCAAGTTTTTCACGTGTGCGTATCGACCCTAAAGCTTTCATTTTTTATGTCTTTATGCCCTGTAAATTCCCTGGATTTGTAGTTCAAACCAGAATATAGCAATTCCATCAAAACATAGGTAGGGTGTTCGACAGGAATCAGTGATCGTAATTTTTTCCTTTAATCGTTAAAGATAAGGACACAGCCTACCTGCTTCCTCACTGTTAAATCCAGTCTAGTAAAATTTCAGTTGAGCCATGTATTATTTTTTTTACGACGAAAACTGGCGACAAACGCCGGTGCCACTGCGATATTCTTTTAGTTTTACACTTAGGTATAGACTTAGTAAGTTCTTTGTCGTTTTGAAGCATGCGTTAAGTAAGTATATACACTTAAGTTATTTATGTAAGGTATATTTCAACGGGACTTATCGTCCTTCGGGTGTACCAAATAAAGAATACAAAATCAAAACAATTCTGTCTGGCGGCAGAAATAGTGTCAAAGACAAACAAAGTACAAATATTTGAACAAGCAAAGGCGTAGTTAAACTTTTACAAGATTTAGCTCCAACTAATTAATGATGGTTACACATATTTTTTTAACGATCATTTTAAAGTATCAAACGGCGTGTTAGCGGTCGCATGATACACGTTGGGTTGCGAATGAATTACTTTTTAGTGCGCACTATAACATGGAAGGGCTCGTGCCGGCACATTAATGCGAGATGTTTTGGAGCGCTCTTTATTGGCAATCGGAATTGCAAATCCCTCATCTGCCATTATGAAGACATTTTGCCTAATTAATGTTTTGCATTGACAATTGTGAATGTTTATTAAGGGAGCAGGGTGGCCATGCGAAAAGGTTTAAAAAACATAACAATATAAAAATTGGAAAGTTTTAAAACTTTCTCTTTGTGGATGTGCGGAAATATTTTACCCAATGATAGGTACAGAGGCCTGCACACCAACCTATCCAAAACTGTCGAATCTTTTTAATAAATTTTCAACCATATGCCAAAGAACCGATGTGCCAAAGTTCAACGTCGTATTGACGTCGTATTAACGTCGTATTGAGGAAATTTGACAGTTTGTGGTAGTTTGGATGAGCAGGCGTGTGTATAATAGATCAAACAATGCTCCTACGATAATATTAATGAAATGAAATTAAAATGCATTTATTTCGAGTATGACCCATTGTATTTTCGCGTTAGTATTCGTATTAGTAACATTAAATTCTTAACCTACGTTAGTAAATTCCAATATATAATAACGAGTGCTCGTCTTTGAGATCACCTGTGTATGAAGCGAGCATGTACATATGAAGAAATTAATAAGAGTATATGAAGACGAAGAGTAGATGAGGAAAAATAAATGTAAGAATCGTAGCAAGTGGCAGGAGTGGTCTCTGCTTACCCTTATGGGAGACAGGCGTGCAAGTATGTATGCATGTATGTACGTATGAGCGTGAGTGCCCGGTGCAAGTTTTATTCACCGTTCGATTAGGAATGAAATTTTGCATTATGTTCTTAGATGTTCTTAAGAAATCACTGAGATATCAGAACGGTTCTGTAATGACAAAAATAATATCACAAAAAAGACCTTAATTGAGACTAAAAGTTTGGGCAAAGTATTTAGTTACAAAAAAAATACAAATTTACCAAAAACACCACTTATCCATCATCGTCAACATCAACGTTTGTAACGTACACGTACCTAAGGTTCGGTTTCAAAAACTTTCACACTCATGGTCACACTACACCGCTGACAGCAATAATGCTGGACAGAAAAAAAGAGAACAATCTCATGAGAGATTCACACTTGAAAAATTACCATTTTAAATTTCTTCAAACAATGACAGGTCCATTAACACTATTTTATTGGGACAATTTAAATACAGTGCAGCGTGAACTGTCTCATTGGCGCCGCCAAATAAGGCTTTATAGACTATAAAATAGCCATAACTTTGTATGTAAAGACATCTCAAGACCATTAAAATGCTTATGTCGTATTGGAAAACTAATAAATCAATGTAGGAGATACAGACGGCGACCAGGCATGCGTGGAAAAAATATCCATCAAACAAGTATTAAACAGTTTCATTCAATATCTGCTTTATAGAAAACTGTGAATGAATGTCTTATTTCTAAGTATTTATTATGTAACTAACACAATTTATTAATTTTTGAATCATGATATCAAATGACTGAGAACTATTTTGGGATTGGTTTGAAATGAATTCTTTTTTCGTTATCGTTATTTGCATCAATCAATATCAACACAAGTATTTGCATTACTCAGTACTAATTATGTATTTTTTTTGGGAAATATAAAGCTATTTTATTTTATTTATTTATTATTTATCAATCAAGTTAGATTTTCCGCTTTCAGGCAGCTGATTTGCCTAAGGGGATAATTTTGTTTTATGGAGATTGTGATTTTGTACTATAATTTTGGCTGTCTTCGTTTTCTAACCAGAGGAAAGATCGCTGTTCCAATGCCCTACAAATTCGTGTATTCGTTAAATGGAAAAAAAACTTGCATTTAAACCTAAGCGTAAGTCGTCTTAAAGTCTCTCACACATACATATTAATGTAATTGTAACTGATATTGCGAAGAACAGTTAAAATATCATTCAGCTCGATTGTTACCGGTTATGGAGTCTTCCATGCGTGGCGTTGTTCCTTTTTATCAACTAACTAAAAATGATAAGTTATGTTTTCGCGCAGGCGCTCATTAAGTTATAGGTTTCGATTAGAACCAGCATATTTGTAATGGAACAGGTCAAATACTCTCCGTCTTACAATTATAGATAGATAATGAAGAGCACAGCGTATACTTACGGAATTAATACAACTTTATCTTCTAATTAAATGTTAATAAACAAAAACTGTACCATTAGGATGGGTGCGTGACCCAAACGATGAGACACAGCGGTGGTGAAATAATACGCTTGTATGTGCGTGCGTGCGTGCGTGCGTGCGTGCGTGCGTGCGTGCGTGCGTGCGTGCGTGCGTGTCTGTGTGTGTGTTATAAGTTGTAGGTATAGCTTGAATAACTAGGAGATAATGTAGTAAGTGATTCATTGTCTTTTCAATAATTTTCTATAAAAATTGGCACCTTAACGCCTCAAATTCCGTTAGTGGAACTCACAATTGATGATTTGTCAAATTTTTATGTGAAATAATGGTTAGGTATTAGTGAACATGCATGAGTGTTGGCAAATGAAGTCATCATCATCATCATCATCATCATCATCATCATCATCATCATCATCATCATCATCATCATCATCATCATCATCATCATCATCACCAGCTCATTTTCTGTCCAGACTGCTGGGGCACGAGCCTTCCCTATGGATGGATAGGGAGAACGGGCCATAAACCTCTACGCAGGCCCAATGCGGATTAGTGGTTGTTAATGACTGCTAATGCAGCTGGGACCAACGGCTTTACGTGTCTTCATAATCACGGAGGAGCTCGACATGATACATTTTTGGTCACCTATCCGATGACCGGCCTTTGCGAAAGTTGCAAGACATGACCGACTGACGCTGACCCACTGTCACTGGCAAATGGACTGTCTAAATACTGCCTATATTATGAACTTTAAGTATACTTGATACTAAGTATTTGTGATACATGTATTTGTGGCACGTCTCTTATTGTTGAGGAAAATAACCATCTAAAGGTAATCAGGGTGCTGAGTGCAAGTTGTATTCACCATTTGAGCACGAAAACAAAAAGGAGAGTTTATATAACAAAATTGCTATTTACCACGTTAGCCCATGAGATGCGCTGATTTAACGCCATAACTTTATGCTATTAAGCACCCAGCGATTGTGGTTTAAGCGACAAGCGGAAGCGGGTACGGCGGCGTGCACACGGAGCGTATTGGCCACAAAAACTGGCCGGACCTGTTGTAACGGCCCGCGCTGGCGCATCGCCCCGCAACGTTGCGCTTACGCAGAGAACTTTATAGAGCTGTAACGTAGAGCTGTAGACGTGTAAGTTATATAGGTGATACTGATGTTGTCTAGTCAAATTAGTTAGAGACATTGTCGATGATCGAAATACAATAATTGTAGATAAACGAAGATATATGTCATGGTGTAATGATTAAATTACTGTGCCT
Organism: Eudonia mercurella; assembly: GCA_963082485.1. Classification (NCBI taxonomy): domain Eukaryota; kingdom Metazoa; phylum Arthropoda; class Insecta; order Lepidoptera; family Crambidae; genus Eudonia; species Eudonia mercurella. The sequence continues at coordinate 1,226,448 of OY720034.1, read as the reverse complement.
GCCACATACCTTAAAATGTGTATTTAGGTGTAATTTTAGTTTTAGCATACTTTACACCAACAATCAACCTAATCCGTTGAAAACCATTCATATACAATTAAATGTATTATTATTTTAAATAATATTAATGTACCAGAATATAAAAACCTCTGCGACCGCAGAGAGAGCAAGAAAGCTAGATAGCGAGCCTTTTTTTTTTTTAGATCAGATTGCTGATTGCCTCAGACGGCATTTTCAGCTTCACCGGGCTTGTTTGGGGGCGGCGAGAAACTTAAAGGGTTCCTCAAGCCGTGTGAAACGAATCACGAGGTTTTCTAGAGGGAACGGCATCGCGCACTAGTGCGCGTCTCCGTGCCCTACTAGATTCTCCGAAGGGTTCGGATCGGATCGGAATGGAGATAGCGAGCTAGTAGAAGATGCAGCATCCTTTGACCGCAATCATTCACGTTCCATCGACATTATATTGCGTTATGACACAACCTATCAGCTCTATACACATACAGTTACAACAAACTGTTACAGAATAGCGATTTTTATGAAAATCAGTTGCAATTAGTTAAATAAGCGGCCGCCGGGCAATCGGCCGTATTAATTACTATATTGATGAGTTATGAGTGCTAATTAGCAATTACACCGTCGCCGTGCCGACTCAGCGGAGACGGTGACGCGCCCGGACTGCTAGTGGCCTGCTCAAGAGCTCATTGTGCTTGAGCAGCTGCCTCCGATACAGGTATGGAGGCGGTAATCACGACATGATACAGTCTACCTATATCACGATTGCTAAGCAAGGATAATCTTGTAGGAAGTCTTTACAGCGTATGTAACGCGCACGCATCACAAATATAGGTTACATGTCCATAAAGGTATATCCATGTAACGTGCGATCAATAAGAACGTAAATATTGAAGGCTTTCTAATTTTTCTCTTTAGTTATGTTTCAACATATCCTGTTTTCCCTTTAGTATTTTTTTATAGATTTATACCATCTAAACACAATCCTAATCTTAAAAAACCTTTCCCACTATTGTCCCACTGGTAAGCAAAGGCATCCATCGTAGAAATTAAGTGAGTCATCGCTACATGATGGGTTTTTGATATAAACACTTCATCATCATCATCATCATCTCAGCCAAAAGACGTCCACTGCTGGACAAAGGCCTCCCCCAAGGATCTCCATAACGACCGGTTTTGTGCTGCTCGCATCCAGCGGCTTCCCGCGACCTTCACCAGATCGTCGGTCCACCTTGTTGGAGGCCTGCCCACACTGCGCTTTCCGGTACGCGGTCGCCACTCGAGGACTGCTCCGCAACAAAAAAAAAAAAAAAAAAAAACACTTGCTATGCATCAAATACTCTGAAACAGACTACCTAACCTGGATATTGAGCACAAGAACTATCGAAATCTATAAGAAATATCTATAAGAAATATCGGGTGGAGCCTTTTATACTCAGCCACCGAAGAATTAAAAACATACAACACAAGCTTAATTACTAATAAGTTCGACCGATATCACGTAAAATTAATTGCATTGCCATGTTTTGTAATCTCGACCTTTTTTCTTTATTTAACGTGAGACTATTGTTGCTGGAAGCCTTACTGCAAAAGGTATCTACTTAAACTGTTTAGGTTTCGAAAATAGAAGCCGAAATGTATTGAAGCGACGGAATGGAATAAAATGCTTTACCTTATTTGATTGCGAGTAATAGTCCAATAAATACTCCGCAATTAAGGGTAGGTAATTTCATTCGCAACGTTTTGTCAATGTAATAGTTATTTATTTTCATCATATATTAAAATAATCATATTCATATAACTCTTCATAAAATTTTATGTGTTACAGACAATCTTTATAGCATCAAATGTAATGCTTTATTTAAACTAAACGTAAATAAAGTTTATTAAAAGGCTTCTAGATTTTAATCTACAAACTGTCACAATTCAGTTTTTATAGACTAATGTGTTACATGGGTAGTTGACTCGGGAAAAATGCGAGAAAACCCGGGGGTCGTCACGAACACATGTTTAAGTTTATGTTGCTTAATTATATATTTTCTTGGCACCATGAAACGTGTCTAATGAGGAACCCTGGACACGTCTCGGCATCGACACACATGGCCATTGACCATCGATTGTAATTGATATTATCGCATCGATTAACAAATGGAGGAATACGTTTGGAGGTATAATATACACGTTAACGGTATATTATTTTAATCTATAGATTATGTAAAACACACTGTATAAGGCAAAACATAAAGTTTAAAGTCTATTGAGGAAATTTGACAGTTTTTGGTAGAGTTTACAATAACCCTCTCTCTTCGGTCTGATGTGCATGCGTGTGTTCATGAACAATTTTAAATTCAAACATCCATCAAATAATTGTTTTATTTAATATTTGTTTTATTTTATTTTATTATACCCGATGGACTTCGTACACCATTTCTTTTTTTTTTATATAGCCTATGTTACTCAGCTCTAATGTTGCATTCTAATGGTGAAAGAATTTTTTAAATCGGTCCAGTAGTTTTTGAGTTTATTCGTTTCAAACATACATACATACATACATACATACATACATACAAAAATACAAAGGTTTCCTCTTTATAATATTAGTATAGATATTCTGATGATATTTTCCATAGCTACGAGTACTGAGTCTGATAAACACAGATCTATATTTGGTCTGTGTACTTAGTTTGTTATGCATTATGCTAACGAAATGATTATTTATTTTGAAGACACATTAATAGCTATTCTATATTCTATTATTGTAATGTTATTATTAGAAGCGCCTCGGTGGCCTAGTGGCAAAGCACTCGGTAATCGAAGGTCCCAGGTTCAATTCCCAGGTCGGGCAATGTGTGTTTCGGATTTTCCGACACATAGCCCGGGTTTGTGGTCACCAACCCGCATTTGGCAAGCGTGGTGATTAAGCCAATACCCATCAATTGTAGTGATGACTTGAATTCAATGTTGGAGGCCTTTGCCCAGCAGTGGGACAGTTATAGGCTATTTACTTTTTTACTTAAAGAGCTATTATTAAAAAGATTTTTTTATGGCACCTAATGAAATTTAAGTTATTTAAATTTGTAAAATTTGATTTACCTATGTTATAGAAAATTAAGATTAATTTATTAACGATAATACCAACTGCAAGGTGGAATTATATTTTATGTCTCTCACGCGAAAGCATTCTGAAATAAAAACAGCAAAGATTTACGAATCCCGCTCGTGGAATTTTTTTCAACACTTTGTCTTTTATCAAATTGTAATTTGTTCGCAACAATATTTGCGTTAAATTGTAAATAATCATAAGATACGAAATATATTTTTTTACAATTACTAGGCAAATAATGTATTAATTACGACAATATTTCAGTAGCAGATCGAAAAATATGGCAAAAGATCAGAAGTTGACAACATAGAACATATAATAAAACATCAACTAAAAAAATATTTCCCAATTCCAGTATTCTGCTAATAACGATCTCATTACATTGCAATTACAAATAGCCCGATTATGTAAAGCATATGCTTATGAGTAGACCCACAACGCGTACAACATGCAATATTAATAATTATTTCCTACAAAGGTTTATAGTTACTGTTCCACCAATTTATTTATTATACTTCATAGACGCGCCGTGTGCGCATGGAAATGGTAACATTTACTTGCTATCATTTTTCAGTTGTAATAAACTCTAGAATTTATAATTGCTTTTTATGTAATGCCTCATCTACACATTGCATTGAAACAAGATATTGGTGGCTTCTTGCTACAATGCGATCGTGTGGATTCGAATATATTATATATCAACCACTTCGGGTGCACACACATAGGAAAACAAATACTAAGTACCTAAAAAGATTTTTTTTAATTGTTTTTTTGCATTTACATCGCTAGATGTTTTAAAGGAAATTGAAAATTATGTCAAAAAGTAAATTAAAAAAAAAATCAGGAGATTATGGTTTTACGAGTAGGTATGTCGTTATCATCACATTTAAATACGGGTCAGGAGATAAGACAAGAAATATCCACTTTGCATTCGTATTAAATGCAGGCTGTGATTCAGGTAAACTTAGTAAGTAAAATGTTTTTTCCATTATACGAGTATAATATGACTAAAACTATGCTTCTTTTACATTAGTACGATTTTAATTTACTTTAAATCCTTCCAAATTACCTGAAACCGCTGAAAGATATCAATGATACAAAAATGGTTGTGAAGCGTGAGACTAGATTGTCTTACTGCCGGCCGTACTCAGAGATTACGTAGCACCTAGAATTGTCTATTGTAAAATAGTCTCTAACAGTGACATTATAAGCACATTTTCGACTGAACAAAATATAGTATAATAACACTACTATTTGTTTTTCTATATTTTCTTAACATAACCGTCTTTTATACTATTATTCAAAGTCATATCTTTTTTATTTGAAGCGACTTTAAAATAAATGCGCTTAGGTTAGCGAGGACCGAAGCGACGAGCGGGTTGGGTTGACATAAACACAGCGATGCCAGAAACGACTTTAGGGCGTTTCTCACATTAATATACATCACTTTACAATGGAAATTATGTTTAGGGATATAAGCGTTATGAAAAACAATTGTAGGAGTTTAAATATATTTACATTAGTGATATTATTAATTACAATTTTCGGAAACATGAGTGTTATTTAACATCGTCTGTAGGTAGGAATAACAATTTCGTGTAAAAAAACTTTAGGTGAGCCAATATGGACCCGTATATGATGTGATCTTTATGACACTCTATTTATTTTAGATAACTGCTAACACCATGACAGCCACGAAACCCAGACACAAAAGAAATTCAATTATTAGTCGGTTACATCCCAACAGGGCAGTTGACTGGTTAGTCAATAGAGAAACTTATTATTAACTGTCAAAACGACTTTTATCAATAGAAACTGTATGGGAATAGAAACAATGACGTCACTATTTTTTTCCGTCAATTGAATGTTTATTATTAACTTTTTAAGTTACTGAAGTTCATGGTTAGGTCTAATAAAAAAATATAGGTTAATGTTTTAAAGAACTGTTACGTGGGATTTCTTGGCGGGAAAGTGAAGAGTCATGTTTGCGGTTTTGTTTTATTTTCTAAAATTTGTGTTATGTCGAATTATTATGTGAAATAATGTTGGATTATAAACCGTTAAGTGTTCGTGAGTGTGCATGAATGCTGGCAAATGAAACAAAACAGTGCAACGTCACTTTTCAAATTTTTTCAAGAAATCCGCCCGAGGACTTAGTGAAGCCCCACATCTTTACTGAGATACTCTAGGGGTTAGGGGTATATCATTTCTCACTTCCCATTTCTATTATCATTCATCATCATCATACAGAAAAGAAATATTGTTTATTTATGTATTACTTGTTAGAAATATTACTTTGACACTGGCTAAATGTGCTAATCGCACAAAGCCATCAACAAAAGGAAAAAAAAGAAAACTGTTACGTGATTTCATTTATACGTTGAATGTTCTGGAATTAATTATTGTTGTTGTCAATATCCCTATTGGCGCTTAAGGTGTAGCACAATGTGCTGCTTGAAACCGATAAGTAATAGGCAACTGGCGTTATTTAATAGGTACCCTAATGCAAATGGCCAATTAACGGCGGACAATGCCCCTAGCGGATGCAATTACTGCAAATTAATAATTAATCGGTTGATTGTAACAGAGAAGTAACTGCAGTGACGAGTTGTGAAAAACTCACGTATACGACACGTGACGTGGTGATAGGTTTGTGGAAGACCACTTTGATGGTTCAGAAATGTGATGATCATCATCAGTCTATAAGAGTCACAGTGATCAGGTTTTCCTACATTTTTTTTTATTTTTTTTTATTTAGGTCTACTTATTACAGTTTATGTATTACATTTCATTTTATAAAACTATAATTAATCTATACTAATGTTATCTTAGATTAATAAAGCCAAAATACAAAGGTTTCCTCTTTATAACATTTGCGTTATTACTCTAAGAATATTATAAAGAGGAAACCTTTGTATTTTTGTATGTATGTATGTATGTATGTATGTATGTATGTATGTATGTATGTATGTATGTATGTATGTATGTATGTATGTATGTATGTATGTATGTATGTATGTATGTATGTATGTATGTATGTATGTATGTATGTATGTATGTATGTATGTATGTATGTATGTATGTATGTATGTATGTATGTATGTATGTATGTATGTATGTTTGCAACGAATAAACTCAAAAACTACTGGACCGATTTCAAATAATCTTTCACCAATAGAATGCTACATTAGCGCTAAGTAACATAGGCTATATTTAAAAAATATACTAAAAACGACAATTTATTTTTCCAATACAAAATGATTTGTTTGTTTTGTTGTCATGGAAACCATTGATATATATTTAATCAATGATGGAAACTGTCAAAGCGGTACATAGTCCGCCGGGTCAGCTAGTTATATATAATCTAAATACACAAACTACTTACAAGTAGACACATCTTGTTTTTATTGTGTCATTTAAGGTAATTATGTATTTGTTACCAAAAATAATAAAGTAATAAGTAATAATATTTAAAACTTCTGTAGAATTATATAACGTAATTTAGCAACCGAGTCACGAAAAATGTCAACCTGGTCGCTATAATGAGTTGGCTCCCTGAACCGTGCGCCGAAAGGAGGACAGAGAGGCGTTATGGGCTTTCGAGGAACACAACGGGGTACTTTCAAACTGAACAAAGATGACAGTGGAGGGCAGTTAACCTTGCTTAATAGCACCTTGGATAGAAAGGTACATTGACAATAGTACAGACACCTGCACATAGGACTATCCGAAACTGTCAAATGTCTTCAATAAATTTTCAACCGTATGCCATACACATAAAGTTTAAAGTCTATTGATGAAATTCGATAGTTTGTGGGAGTCTGATGTGCTGTGTGTGTAATGAGAAGATCGGGCCATTTTCCACGTTGGCTCCAGGCTTGGAGGCTTTCCACGGCTGTGTAATTCCGACAATTTTAAAATCAAATTCAAAAATTTATTTGACGTAGGTAGCACAACAACTGGGATCAGCTATAACTCGCACTCATAGTATCTGAGTATGAGTTTATTTGCCATGTCATCACGAGAATATGTATGGTACAGTTTTATGTAAGCCTCCTCGTTTTCCACACGGCGGTGCTGCTTCAATGCTATACCAAAAAACTCGCACAAGGCACCCAGCACTGGAAGCCTTACCACCTTCTTTTTCCAGGTACAATTCAAGGAAATCAACTCGCGCCCAAGAAGACGCAGCGGTTATATTTTTTTTATAGAATGGGTGGTAGACGAGAATGAGAAGATGGTTGGAGTCTACCACCAGCCTGGGACCACATCATACAAAATATTAAATCCCAGCCCCAACACCATACTGCCAGACCAAAAGATACTGTAAGCTCTTTCTGCGTAAAACGGAACGCACCCGATTAAATTTAAATGAGGGTATACAAGCTAATACATGAGATGACCTCAGTCGCCTGTGACCACGGACCCTGCAAAGGATTCGAAACGTCAGGATAAACATTAAATAATGTGTAAAGTAAAATAAACGCGAGTAGATCCGTAAAAGTTGTTTCATTTTAATTTATTCCGTTTAGGCTACAAGTAGCTCTTGTGAATATCCCTAGAGGAGATCTTGTACTGAGAAGAACCAGCAAGGAACTCAGCAAGTGTCAGCTATGTCGGCTGACTTAACTCATTGACGTGCCCTGTGCCGCAAGTAGGCAATCCAGGTCACGTGATAACTGATTTAGGGGATCCGATAAAGCGTGTTTAGGCCTACGGAAATGGGGGATGCGAGTAAGCTCGGGACTATACGGCTGTCCAAAATCGAAACCTAGCAAGGGACATTTTTCGTAAAATGCGTTTTTTTTTTAACAAAGATCCCAAAATGTTAAGGTGCGTCTAATGCAAAAACAACCGTATTTCTATCTCAATTGGAATTAGACTTATAGACATGCACGAACCTAGCAAGTGTCATTCGTACTCCAAGAAAACAACTTCAAAAACCTAGCAAGTGACATTTCCAAGTAAAAAACCTATTAAGTGCGGTACATGCTATGTTTTTGAATTTGTGGATGGACATACTAGAATGATGAGTTTGGAATCGGTCCCTTACTAAGTTTTTAAGCTTGGAATTGGGTTTACAAAATTAGTTATAGAACAAGATTTATGATAAGTAAATAATAGTATGTAACAGGTAACAGGCGCATTTGACATTGTCATTTAGTTAAAATAGCAATGAAAAACCTAATTCAAGTTAGTGTTTTTGCTGGTTTTTTTTAGACCCCGAACAATTTTGTTAATGAAACCAATACAGATAACTATACTCTAGCCAAGTTCGATATATAATAAATGTAAACAAACCAAATTACGGTCATCACAAATTTAGGCACAAATGTGAGAGGATTTGAGTGATTCTCACAGCTATTGGAGCAGGATTGTGCCTTTATAGTCGTTCTTACCTTGCCGACCCGCAAGTTGCTTCTTCCCACCTCGTTTAAAGGACCCATGCTGTAGGAAAGAGGAAACACGTGCGTGGAGAGAAATATTTTTGGTAGACTTCCCCGTGATGTTATGGGGGTCTACCCACTAACACACTAGGATACCCGTCGCCGCATTTCGGCTGGCGGAGGCTGGCTGGAGGCTGGGCTGCGGCAGCTGTTCTATTCTGAGCAAGCCCTGCCCTGCTCTGAGAGCAATCGTCCCGTGCATAGCAGCAAGCAAAAACCGTCGTAGCTCTAACAACCCGCTTTCATTTTCAGCGACTGCTTCAATGATTGTTAGGTAAATTGGCGTGACCGATGTTGTGCCAATAAATCTGGTTTTGGACAGCCGCGGCACTAAATAAAGAAGACTGCAGAAGGTAAGTTTCATACAAATGCGCTCAAGCACACATAGACAACTTCACGGACACAGAATCCTGCAACAGCTGCGCTCGGGCTGCTCCGAGCTGTTCCGAGATGCGTGTCAGTGCAAGTCTATGTGTGCGTTGCTCTAGCGCGTTACGTATTGAGCTTACCTTCTGGGATGAAACAACTTTTACGGATCTACTCGCGTTTATTTTACACATTACTTTTTAATGTTTATCCTGACGTTTCGAACCCTTTGCAGGGCCGTGGTCACAGGGAGACTGATGTGTTGGTCGTCTCATAATTAGTCAATAGGTAGCTTGTATCCCTCATTTAAATTTAATCAGGTTCCGTTTTACGCAGAAAGAGCTTACATTATCTTTTGGTATGTTATACAAGCTATGGTGTAAAATAAACGCGAGTAGATCCGTAAAAGTTGTTTCATTATAATGTGTAGTGTTCGCGTAAACTTTAGAAAACAATTACCTTCTGAGTTTCTTTATTTAGTGGTCGCGGCGTTGTCTGCGTTGCGTTGCAGCATTTGCATGCGATGCGCCCGACCCATGAATCGCGTATCAGTATGCGCTAACCGACCGATGCGTAGGGTGACTGTGCTTTACGATCTAATTAGTACTTGTAATTAGAGCTAGCGTTTACGTTTACCGAGACTCGAGATAGTTAAATGGAAAGCTTGTTTACTTTCCTTCATTTAAGGCACCGCGAACGATTGTGCTAGTATTAAAAAGAATATTGTGTTAAAGATTTTATTAACATTTATGATAAAAGTCAATTGTAGAAAATTATTAAAATGATAAGATACAGTTTTAAAAATGATCGTCAACAAAACAGGAGCAAGGTGGAATAAATATGTCGGAGACGTGGCGCTAGCATCGCTTAGAAACGACAAGTATAGTCTATACTTAGTGTGGCTGCGCAGCCTATGCTCTATGGTACGCGAAACGTCAACGTCAGTTGGCGCGACAACGGACGGGGCACATTTGAACGGGAGCGGTCGGAGAGTACGCACGCGTAGAACTCACTTCGTTTCTAAAATCCATTTGCATCGGGCAACTGTTTCTAAATTATTACATTGTGATATTAAAATAAAATTAAAGTGACTGTAAGGAATACGACTGCGCTTTTATTTTGAAGATCCAAGATGAACAGTGTTATCGACGAATCAGAGTTTGCTCGACCGTCCTATCTATAAAACCAACCTCGCCGCCGACATCAGAAGTGGGATGTAACCTTTGCTCTAAGGATGTAATCGACGCGAACAACTAAAAGAAAACGATGCCAAGTTTTATCGTAAATGACAACGAATGTTGGAACAGCAAAATCAGAATTGGATGGCGTTACTTGAAGTTCAGAAAGCACATGAGGAGATTCATTACCGGAGTATATACGCGTGCGTAGCTACAGTCGACGTATGGATTGCTACATTCTCCATGTGAGTGTATAGCCGAGAAAAATGTACAAAGTGCACTGCATTAGTGATTGCTCGGTGAAGCCTTGCTTGATGAAGCCTTGCTTAAAAGCTTTTTAAAGGACAAAACAAAACGGCTACTTGTGTGGGAAACTGGGACATCGCAGCACCGATTGCCTCTCCAAGGATAATTAAAAGGTCATGTAATCGTTCCATTATTTTTAGTGCTAATTATTTTGTCAAACATCGACCAAACGCGCCTGGTGTTATGTTTCAGATTTAGAGGCACGGACCCTTTTGCAAATATGTGCCCACGCGCTCATACTATCACTGCGGGGCGCGGGGAAGGGCGCTACTAACTGTGGTGCAACCGGCAGCAGCGACACCGACACCGGCAGCATGGCGAGCAACGTGAACCAGCGTCATCGGGTAAACAGACCTGTGCTGCATCGGCAACCCTGCTGGACGCTGAATGTTTCTGGTGATGTTTTCATGATTCATTATGATTATTTTATAATGCTTAGAAATTTCTATGATAAAAAAAAAGTCAAATAGCCATAGGAAAACGTTTACTTACTGAAGTGACATTGAGAGTTACTGGACAATCTAATGTTATTAGTACTGTACTGTTGGTTATTACAGCTGGACAAGTTTATTACAGGTGATTTTGTCTTGGTTAAAATTAGTGAACAAAACAAAACCAAGTTAGATAATAAATTTAGAGACTCGTTTTTTTATAACTGCGGCATTAGAAGTAGACTCACTAGAACTTACGTTTAGTACCCCATAGACATGAGGGTTTATTAGAGAGAGCCAGTAGTTTATTAAATGATGAGCTGTGTACGGGTACCTGATGGAGGTAGCTCATGATTATGATACGTTGAAAGCATTAAATTCTAAGCGAACATACAAATACACACACTATAGATTAACAGGGATGCCAGAAAGTTATGTACCAGTCGAAGTTGAGGTGGAGGTACATTGTGACCCGATTGATAATGAGTAAAGTTGTTGTGTGAACTCGAGTTAGTGCTCTAATGGCCGTAACGAGTGTCGACCATACCAGTAGCTATTACATAGTCGTAGCCCGGTAGAAATCGGTGTCTATTGAGGAAACTCAAGTAGTCCGTGGGTGCGCGGTGCGTGTTTAGCTCTGGCGGAGGTCGTGGTCTATCAGGACAGTAGTGTGTAGTCAGAGGGTGATGCAGACGTGCGCATAGTTCCACTGAGATGGACACGCGTAAGCGACTGGGATCGCTGTTCGGCTGTGAGAGCCGTGGCATTGGAGGGGTAACTCGAGGTGATTTTAAAGCTTACATAGCTTGTAAATAGTGACTTTTGATTTGTGCAACGAATGGTTAATGGCCCTGGTTACCTGGTTATCTAGTTTGGATTTGGATTGTCTAGTTACCTTTTCTTTTGTTATGTTACATTTGATTTGTTATCTTTCTAAATCGAAAAGGTTTAGTTTTCAGTTTTAAATAAGTTAGAGTCTCATGTAGAGTCTTATGTAGAGACTTATGTAGAAACTTATGTAGAGACTTATGTAGAGACTTATGTAGAGACTTATGTAGAGACTTATGTAGAGACTTATGTAGAGACTTATGTAGAGACTTATGTAGAGACATATGTAGAGACTTATGTAGAGACTTATGTAGAGACTTATGTAGAGACTTATGTAGAGACTTATGTAGAGACTTATGTAGAGACTTATGTAGAGACTTATGTAGAGACTTATGTAGAGACTTATGTAGAGCCTACTGTGAGGCTTACTGCAGAGTCTACTGTAGAGCCTATTATAGTGCCTACTGTGGAGCTAAATGTAAGAGTCAATTGTTGTTTGGTCAGGATAGACCGAACGGGAAATACTGTGCTTGGCTATCTTTTGTAACAAAAAAAAAATGAAGGGCTTGTGTAGTCGAACCAGAAAAAAAAACTTCTGAAGGGCTTGTGTAGCCGGGAAAAAAAAATAGTCGAACCAGAAAAAAAAAAACTTCTGAAGGGCTTGTGTAGCCGGACAAAGAAAAAATAGTCGAACCAGAAAAAAAAAACTTCTGAAGGGCTTGTGTAGCCGGACAAAAAAAAATAGTCGAACCAGAAAAAAAAAAACTTCTGAAGGGCTTGTGTAGCCGGACAAAAAAAAATAGTCTAACCAGAAAAAAAAACTTCTGAAGGGCTTGTGTAGCCGGACAAAAAAAAAAAGAAAAAAAAAACTTCTGAAGGGCTTGTAGGAAATCTGCAGGGTCAATGTAGACCGAACGGAAAATACTGTGCTTGGTTATCTTTTGTTACAGAGAAAAACACGAGGACGTGTTTCAATCAGGATGGCCGTGTCGGAGACGTGGCGCTAGCATCGCTTAGAAACGACAAGTATAGTCTATACTTAGTGTGGCTGCGCAGCCTATGCTCTATGGTACGCGAAACGTCAACGTCAGTTGGCGCGACAACGGACGGGGCACATTTGAACGGAAGCGGTCGGAGAGTACGCACGCGTAGAACTCACTACGTTTCTAAAATCCATTTGCATCGGGCAACTGTTTCTAAATAATTTAATTGTGTTGTTAAAGTAATATTAAAGTGACTGTAAGGAATACGACTGCGCTTTTATTTTGAAGATCCAAGATGAACAGTGTTATCGACGAATCAGAGTTTGCTCGACCGTCCTATCTATAAAACCAACCTCGCCGCCGACAAATACAATGTTATGTTTTGCAATTTCAAATCTGTGATTATTCTTTCCAACGCTCTGCTTGATGGGGATGATTGGGGCATTTTTTTTATTTAATGTTAGTAGTAGTTATAGTTTATAGTTTTAATAAGTTTAATTTTAAGTAGTTTAATTTACTTGAAACATAGTGTGGTGATATATCGCGTAAACCTGAGGGTATTGGCGAAAGTCGGGCACAGTGTGATCACGTGTAACATTTTAATAATGTTCCCTGATTTGTTTGACGGTAAACGATTAAGAAATTTTAATTGAATCTAACAATAATGATACCAGACACGTTAAAAAATACGAAAGTTCTATTTATAATAACACATTATTACGTAGTGTCAGTAATTAGGTATGTTATTCTATGCCATTATGCTCCGTTCGCTTTTCACAAAGCGTGTTTACATTCGAAGTCAATATTCATAAAAAAACATCATTGTTGTCACCGTACAGTATGCTGATGTATGCCTCTTAGGCCTTACGCAAACGACCGATTAAAAGCGATCTAAATTTTTTTTTGGATTTCTCTGCTGATAGTCTTTACAGCGTAACCGGATTTTAGGTTCCGGATTTAAAAAAAATGTGTATAAATATAATCTAATATAAAAAGTGATTTAAATTTAAGTAAGCAATTGTATGTAAATATTATAGTATGTAAATAGGATAGTATGTAAAAAGATTTAGAAAATTGTATTAGCCTTAAGAATATTTACTATTATTCGTGTTCTTGGAACGTAGAGATGCTTCAAGGTTCCTTTAACCAAACCTCAAGAACAAGGAGGAGATTTTTCAAGGTGTGGGTCAAGAACAACCCAAGATGGTTTTCTAGGGTCTGTTATCATGTAAGTATGCGTGGGCTCGTTTCTTGCTAGATTCTCCAAGGCTTTCGAATTAGATGACGAGTGCAAAAACCTTAAGGACCTAAGGATCTCGACTCGAGACTAAACTGCATAGGGTTAACAATTTCAAGCAGTGACAGATTTTCACTTGTTTCACGGGGTAGGTACATTTGTATAGCTGTTGTAAATCTTTAGTAAAATTTCGAAAAATCTAATAAATGGTGACTGCAGACTGCTACTAACTGGTGCTAACTGGAGTTGAAAGGTAGTTTTACTAGATCTAGATCCAGTAAAATTGCTGGGAAAAGCAAATAGATTAAAAATCCACCTATCGCCAGTTTTTACCCGACTGCGTCAGAAGGAGTCAGTATTTTTTTACACCTATGTAAACATCGACTGATTTAATCGCTCGTATGCATCACGCCTTACTACGATAGTTTCGCAACGACTGCTGTGTCGAAGTGTTGGGCTAACAAGCCTGCTTTGCATGCCGCATCGAAGCCGACGCTTAGGAAATTGAAAGAAACTCATTAGGCGGCCGTTTTTTTATGAAACATCGAAGCAGCTGCGCTCGCGGCTCTGCATAAGGATTATATCCGTTTTCACAACTGTGGATTCTACTGCGATATTTACTATCGAATATAAATGGGCCAGATGACCCAAAGATATAGAGCTCATCGCTCGAAAAATCTGGGAGCGATCAGCGAAAAACAGAATGGAATGGCGTAACATGAAGGAGTTAAGTATATGGCTAGCAATTTTTTTTTGTGTGCCAGCGAGCGATAGAGCGCAGCATTTTAGGAGTAAAGCGACAAGACCGCGTTCAAAACACAGAGCTGCGCTCTCGCACGAAAGTTGCTGACGTAACTCGAAGGGCCGCCGGGCTGAAGTGGGACTGGGCTAGTCATGTCTACCGCATGCCGAACGAGAGGTGGTTCAACCGTATGTTTTAGAAATAAAGTTCAAAGTCCGTTAAGGAAATTTAACAGTTTATGCAGGCGTGTGTATCTGAATCTAAAAACAATCAATATATATATTATTTATTATGTAAGTAATTAATTTTCTCATAAGGAAAAGTGCTCTGCATGTAAAGTTTCGGCACGAGCCTTCCCTATGGATGGATAGGGAGAATGGGCCATAAACTACCACGCGGGCCCAGTGCGGGTTGGTGGTTGTTAACGACTGCTAATGCAACCGGGACCAACGGCTTAACGTGCCTTCCGAAGCACGAGGAGCTCGAGATGATAAATTTTTGGTCACCCATCCGATGACCGGCCTTTGCGAAAGTTGTTTAATCTCAGCACTCGCAGACCGGGCGCGTTAACCACTGCGCCATCGAGCTCCTCATAATTCCTATATAAGCAACCGACATATAATTAATGTTTAATCGACGACAATTACATATCTACGCTTTGCCAATTCCCTAATGAACGAATAATATACTCATTTCAATTCCAGGTGAATGGATGAAATAATGTAATTGTTTGCAGTAATCTACTTTTACGACCTCATTTATAGAATTAATCTGCTTTGAAATCTACATTCATTTTTAATTTAATTCGACCACCCCTACGGTGAATTCTGCATGAAATGGAACACCGCAAACCATTAAAATTATACAATTATTGTAAAGTCAGCGATATCTTTGTATTAATAACCTCACTTCGAATTTATAAACCTAATTAAAATGTATTAGAAAATAACGAATTAAGTATAGCTGCAAGGGCGCGTTTATTGGCGCAGCGGCTGGCGTGTTTGAGTTGCGATCGTGTAGGTTAAGTAACTTTCGCAATGCCAAGTCATGGGATCGATGACCAAACTCATATAGCACCTCCGTAATTCGGAAGGTAAGTACGTTAAAAATGAATTGTCGTCGTTAAGTCGTTAGGTTGGGCCTGAGTCCAAAACTTTCAATTTGCTTTTGTCCATGAAAATCATGAGCCCAGGAGTGAGACGTTTAAAAGCTAATTATAATCAGGGTTCTTATCTTATCTTATCTTATCTTAGTGGGGCCTGCCGAGGTTTCCCTCTCGCAGCAACACTTTGACCGATTGGGATCTTTTGTGCAACCCCATCCTTTCACTTTTCTTCATCTGTAAAGATAGATGCCATAAGCTTGGCAACGTCCTTAAGAGCGAGCGAAGAGCCTGAAGTCCTCCGGTTTCGGATAGGCCGACCCCAGGAGTCCCATTCTTTTCCTGAAAAAAAAGAATGGGACTCCTGGGGTATCAGGGTAATATAATCAGGGTTAAATAGACAGCCTATTATGATGTTGAAATTGGGAAGGTCGGCATTGGGGCATTTATAGGATTAAAATATTTACGCAGCTAATATTTCTAACATAGCAACCCTCCAATCCTCATTGAGATGGCGTGATGGGTTATTGTACCTCAATCTCACATACGCTTTATCCAAGTCCATGTGGGAAGGCCTGAAAGCAGCCATATTGTAGTCGATTTAGATTTAAATCGGTTTTTTCAAGCCATAGGACCTAGCCTTAGAGCGCTTTCAATTTAGACTTTTCGTGTCGGACCACTGCCGTGCGTTTTCATATTAAACGCCAGCCGCACGACAGCCGCACGCTAACACAGAGCAAAAGTGCGTTAGCCGTCCGGCAACAAACGTCTAAATTGAAAGAGCCCTTAGACCACAGTACAGCACTCTAAAACTTTGGGATTTGTCGGGTGTGATTTACTGAGGTTACCACTCCTCCCTCATTCCTCTGACGAAGTTGCTTTCACAAGGCGTTCATTTCACAATCAGCACAGGCCTCGCATAATCTTTTATGATCAATAACTCAGGAGTCCTCGGCCAAAGAAATCAGAACAAACGATCGATCGAAATTTCAAGTCACCCGCGCCGATGTGCCTTAGCGGCCGGTAATTCTGGCGTCCTCGTTTTATTTATGTCTTCATATGCGCCGCCGATAGCCCCTAATTACGCCGCCGACGCAAAAACAGTAATCGTGCATCGTACGCAACTAATACTGCCAATAACATCCTAAAAACCTTACGCGGTACGCACAAAAGCAGCCTTAAAGCTCCAAGCTTTTCTGTCCATTGTACTTTGAACCGCAATCAGAGATAGCTGGTTTTTCGAGACTTCGAAATATGAAATCGATACGCATAACGACATAACCAGCATCAGATTTGCAATATAATTCGAATCCTATGGCCTTACATACAAGGTTCGGTTCACTTCAAGCGTAATCGCGAAGGAGCTGCGACGTTCTAAGTTTGAGAAAGTGAAAATTCGCGCCGTTGGAGTTTCAACTTTGATGCGGCGGTCAAGATTTATCTTTGGGAAGGTGGTGCGGCGGGAGATACGGCGGTGGCGCGGCAGATACAGATCCGCGCTGGAGAAGCGTTAATGAGCTAAGGTTCCGTCGGATTCCGAGCCAGCTATGTTAGTGCACCGCTTTTGTCGGCGAGATACGAGTTTTTGCGATGACCAATGATAACAATGAGCGGTGTTAAGAAAAGTGGGATGCGAAATTCTATCCAGATAGAAAGAAACGAGATAATGACGGGTTAATTAATTGTCGTTTTGCTGTTACACGACATTGTGCCCGCCATTATAGGAGACAGCGAGGAAACGTGCTTTTTGCAGGCGTTTGTGTGGAGATATATCCCGTCATTAAGTGATAAACTTGAGAACTTTCATTAGCCATTGGGAGTCATGAAAGTGCTGTGTGATTAAAACTCACTTAGGCAGTCCCAACGCCATCGATCGTATGGGAAACTCTACAAAAAATTCTCTCTTTTCATTTATTCTGCAGGTGAAACTGATTTAGTTTAGACAGATTCCACAACAGTTCTTCTAATTTATTTATTCAATTACATGCTGGCTTACAGAGTTTGTCCAATACACCAACAAGTAAAAACGATAAAATAAGTGGATTTTAACTAATGAATTTTAACATAATTTTGTTATGGGAGAAACTCCATTCACGTGGGCCAATGTGTTGAAATCAGAATACTTTTTAATTGAATCACTATAATTTTTGCATTTTATAGAAAACAAACACACAAACGTTTTGCTTGTCCTGATAACTATGCAATCGAATATATACGTTACTATTTATTAGAAAAATAAGAAAATTGTTGAGGGTAGTAAAAGGAATATTAGTGTATTAAGTAAAGGACAAAAAAACACATTTGCTTACTTTGCTATCAGTGAATCTGAGGCCCCAGAAATCGACCATGAACCCAGTGGTAGCCCCTTATTCTCACGTTTCTTCCCAGAAAGCTTGCTCCCCAACCAACTGTGCCGATGGTCCAACTACTAGACCACCGAGGCGAATCTAAGAAACAGAAACAGAAACAAACATTCATTGACCACAAGCACCAATTATTATATAACACAGAAGATACACAAGAGAGAAAAAAAAATAAAGCGAAAACAAATGAAAGCAAAAATTCTCTGTATTATTGTTATAATAACTTTAGCCAATGTCTTAAAAACCTGTCCATCAAGCTTTAATTTAGTAAGTAAGAAAGTAATTACCCTATCTATACACTGTCTTACTGGTGGGCAAAAACCTCCTAGAAAAAGTCATCGCTATAATTTATACTCACAGGTATTGGCTAATCACGCTTGCCAAATTCGGGTTGGTGATCACAAATCCAAGTGAAGCATTGAAAAATCCCAAACAGACTTTTGTCCTTTGCTGTCACTGAGCACATCACGGATTTTTTTATAAGTGCAGCAACCGTAGGTAAATCTTTATATATAAAATTAAATTGCTGTCGGTTGGCTCGCTAAAACTCGAGAATGGCTGGACCGATTTAGCTAATTTGGATTTTGAAATGTTTGTGGAAGTTCAGGGAAGGTTTAAACGGTGAGAAACATAAATAATAAATACAGGAAAATACTAAAAACGACAATTTAATTATCCAATACAAAATGTTCCTAGCTGTGAAACATTTGATGTCTTTTGTCACTTGGTTGTTAAATTTATAGGTGCGTTCAGAAATTTCTCTGTTTCATAGCTGTAGTATGAGGTCTGATCTCTTTGTTGGAACACTATATGATACGAAGTTCACCAGTGAATTATAAATATGATGAGATCAATGGAATCGTGAGACCGCGACAAATAATTTATTTATATTTGCGTTTTAATTGCAAACACTTGTGAGAGCGCGAGCGGGACAAAAAATGTCCATATCATGATGCTAAGTGGATTACAATAAAGGCTGAACAGAGAACGGGTTTAGGGTGACCATCCATCCGAAGCATTAGCTAGGGTTGCCATGAGTTGTGATCTTGACGGGACACTGATGGTTTTGAGTGGGCTGAGTGTTAAATCAAGGCAATAGTAATAAAGTATCGTAGGTAGAATGTGTCATAACAGTGATTTATTTGCTTCTATTATGGTCTATTGTATTTTTATTGATCTTTTAATAAGTAGGGATTGTACTAATTCTGCCAAACTATAACTATTTTATTATATTATCTGAGATTGTTGCTATTAATAAAATGTTATTAGCATTGGTTGTGTTCACTGCTAGAGATAAAATAGCCAATTCCTCAGGGCTCCTGTTTAAGTGTGAAAGGGCCCCCTTTGGTGGTATCGTCACTTATTATTAGGGCCTCGATTCTGCTAGTTTAAAACGTCTACAATCGTGTGGCCTGATTTTGTGAATTTTTCTACAGTCCTCATGTTTGACATTATCGATCCAGTTATCGACACGCTATTGAGACGTTATTACTTTAGCAGGCATTTAATTTAAATATTACTCTAACATAAAACAACATGTACCTGTTATTCTTTGAAATGAATTAATTCCGATTAGTGTGTCAGTTTGTCCCAGTCGCGTCATAAATCGTGGTGACCCTACCTGTGCATAGTAACAAGTGCTAACACAAACACGTACACCATATTGCTGATAAGTCATTATGTAATTATATATTTGAGATGCCCCCTCTCTTTCCCCCTTCGTGACGACCGCCATTACTCGGTACATTTTGCCAGTAGTGCATGACGTCACGTCTTCTGAAGTTAGTTAAGTAGCAATTAGCAGTAGTTATAATTAAGTAGGTGAAAAAAAATTACTTACGCGAACATGTCTTGGAGCTGTCGACTTAGTCAAGTTGTGTACTAATATATGTTTTTAAATTGATTACTCATGTTATACAGGAAATGATCTTTATCATCAATAGCTTTTCAGATAGGTGAGCACTTTTTAAGAAATTGTTTTATAATCGTTTTTTAACTTAATTGTTAAACCTATTTTGCAAAACACGTAATACGTAGTTATAGTTATTTTTTTATTGGTTCTTAAAACTAAATTATGATAACAATGAAAATGATAATGAAAAAAGTTTATTTAGAATTTTTAACATGGATAAATAAATTACAGATATACGAAAGTAGCTGCTTTTAGTGTAAAACTGCGTTGCAGCCATTAACGCCCAACACGATCATGCTTTAGAATTGTTTTAAATATTTTTTTAATAGTTTCAAAACTTATTTTATTTACTTTATTTATTAATATATTTATGTACACACATAAAAGGGTTACAAAATAAGTTCAGCTTATTTCAGTTCTGAAATAAGCAGGATTTGGATAGGTTGATGTGAGACGCCTCTACTGCCAGACCTATCAAGACTGTCAAAATTCATTAACAAACGTTCAACCATATGCCAAACCCTTATTGCCTTACAAATAAACAAGGAATAAGGTTCGAATAGTTATTCCGTGTTTTGTTCCTGTCATGTAAACGTCATTTCAAATTAGAATAAAAGAGATAAAACACGGAATAACTATTCGGAGTTCATTCTTTGTTTATTTGTAAGGCACTTAAAGTACAAGGTCTATTGAGGAAACAGTCAGTTTGTGTCACAGAGTGTGTACTTACTCCATGTTTTCTGCAAATAAAAAATCTATATCTTTATCGTTTATCTTTATTAAGGGAAAGTGTGACCCCAGTGGTGGACTAACAGTTGTCGATGATGAAATATATTGAAATATTTAATTAACATTTCCTCCACCGCCGCTGCCTTGATCTACAGGGTGTGTCTCAAGCAACACGCAGCCTATATTGAATTCGCGTTTCTTTATTGCCATCGATTTATATTCCAGATTGATAAGAGAAGGGTCGCGCCTCGGCACAAGTTATTAATACGCGTTGTAACGAGATCATTCGCGCACCAAACGGATAATTAAAAGATATTAATCAAGATGACGACCTCCATAGCCGAGTGGCTTGGCACAGCCGGGCGGTGCTAACTCTATAGTCGCGGGTTTGATTCCCGGTCAGGTCAATGTCGAAAACGATATTTTCGATATTGTGTCGGGTCTGGGTGGTTGTGGTATTGTCGTTGTTTCTGATTTCGATAATACGAGTGCTTTAGCTACTTACCTTGGATCAGAACAAAAAAAGAGATCATATCATAGAGTACCGGAATTGTATTTATACAAAATGAATGTTGCGCGTTTTTTGTAGGCTGGCAGTTGAACTACATGTTAACGTTGCAATTCGATATGACCGCTTTTTGCTAATTTACCTACTAAATGCTTTTTCTTTTTATATTAAAAAGAGGCAAACGAGCAGGCGGGTCACCTGATGGAAAATAATCACCGCTGCCCATGGACACCCGCAAAACCAAGTACCTAATCGCAGATGCGTTGCCGGCCTTGAGGAAGGAGTTGGATCTTGAGGAGGAAGTAAGAATTGGGAGGGGGGAGGGGTGAGAGATGGGCCTCCGGTACTTTCACTCACCGGATGAAACACAACAGCAACGAGTGCCATTGTTTAACGCCGATATTCTGTGAGAGGGTGGTATTACGCCGGGCGAGCCGGCTCATTTCGTGCTGCAACGCAGCGTGGCTCTACCACTCAGACAGTGTCACTCATTTAGCACCACCCAGGGGTCACGTGTAGGGTCTCAAGGGTATATAAACCTGAGGACGCGAGTAACTTTAACCTCCAAAAGAGAATCTTTAGAAATAAGTATTAGCTGTTCTAATTTTTTATTGAACTTATTCATATATTTTTAATTTACATACCACGCTCGAGCATCGCATACATAGACAACTCGCGGATACAGAATCTCGTGACAGCTGCGCTGGAACTGTTCCGAGCTGTTCCGAGATTCTGTGTCCGTGAGAGGTTGTCTATGTGTGCGTTTGTATGAAGCTTACCTTTTACAGTCACCTTATTTTGTTGTAAGTCTTAGTGGTGAGACTCAAATTCTCAGTTAGGACGTTTGATTCCCAGTTAAGGAACGTTATGTACCTACTGTCGATTTTGGTTAGTGGTATGAGTAATCCTAAGATCGTCGAAACAGCTAGTAACATTTATGGGTCAGCTCGCTCCACCGTAGACCTCATCTACGCTCACCATCAGGCGAGATCGAGGTCAAGAGCGGTCTTATAAGGCATAAAAACAAACATTTTATCAGAGTATGTCTACAATAAAGTAAAGAAATACAATGAAAAATAAATAATTGTGAATATATGGAGTAAAGTAGGTGTGTCATGTCAACAACAATGTAAGTTGTTGTGTTCCGACAGTTATACGACAGCCAGTCACTGAGCCAACAGTGGCTGAGATTCCGGGTGAAATGCGTTTCAACTATTTATAATTTCATTAAGGTTCTCTGTATAGAAAAAAAGAACACAGCACATTTAAATAAACGTTCAAAATGTCATAAACGTCTTCAAATAATACAGTATCCCAATATTACTCTTTATAGCCATCAATAAACGCTTTCTTTACTAAGAAATGTACCATCCCCACTTAATGAAGTGTAATAGCGGTTATTCACCACTAAGTAATGATACGATCGGATCGCGCGCGAAACGCAGAACGCAAGTTAGATGTCATCTTTGCGGTGCAAACGCCAATTTACCGGTAAATAATTACCGGCGTCCAAACGCGGCGTTTATCGGCCGCGCCGAATGGAGTCATTCCACCGTTCGTGTAAAGTTGCGATGCTTAAGGCGGTAGAAAGAGTGAATAAAATATAAATGTGTTGACAAAACATCAATGCCAGTGCGAGTTTTCGATCGAGTTAACGAAAAAGAAAAAAATCTATGGTAAGATGTTGACTCTCCTAGGTTGTCAGTAGCTTCAATGCCATATAAATTCTTGTTTTCGTTCACGTGATCAAATGACTAAGTAAACGGGCACTAGACACCAAGACCTTACCTAACGTAAGAGCGTTTTCACATTATCCGATCCGATATCGGTGTCGGGCGCCGATACGATATCAGAGGAAGTAAAATGTATGAAATATGTATCTGTCTTTCATATTGTCCGGCCCGATATCGGATATCGGAGCCGACACCGATGTGTTGGCGGCACCATCGGATGCTCGTGAGCCGTCGGACGACATTATATTGTATTTATTCTATAGTCTGCTATGATGACCTGCCCGCATGAAGCTATCGAGCAAATGGCCGAATCGGAACAATATTATAGGAAATATGTGAAAACAGCACATGGTGTCGGCTATCGGCTGTCGGCCATCGTCGGTCGTCCGACCACAGATTAGTGGTCCGACACCGATATCGGATCGGATAATGTGAAATCGCTCTAAGGTGATGGCGAGGCGCACCTAACTAATTTCAGACATTTTGGGGAATGAATCCTTACATCTCTGTGTTACTTTCATCTTTATTATTCTTCTCCTCAGACATTTACTCTTGCATTTAGTGGTTTTTGGGTTAAAGTCTTGTTTTGGTTTGTTCATCGCAAAGGAGGTTATCCAAGTGACCTGCAGCCGATTTGGTCCTACAACTTCAATTTATATGTAGACAGAAATATAATGATATTTTAAATATGTTTAACGCAAATGTTATTCAATTTGTGGCGCAATAGTAATTGGTTCATAATTAGAACGTCTTTTGTTTTATTGTCATTAGGTTTCATCGTTCGAAATAGATATCGTTGCGATTCAAACTCTTTCGATTCCCGAATAAGACAGTTGGAATCGAACCTTGCACACAACTTCATATGGCCATACAGTAGGCTTTAATTATCGGACATAACTCAGCAGCTTCTCTCGTATTTGTTTATTTCTGCCGGCTAATTTGTTTTAATACTATCAGATGCGGAGTCGGTATTGAGTTTTGTCTTGGCCGAAGATCAAAGAACTTAATTATGAATTTTTCACACGTACGCCATTTTGGTTCGGCCGACCGACCGGCCGACGTATCTGCGATTGTGTATGACAAATTGCTATTCGATTTTGCACGCGATGCGGTTTCGTTTGCGCAATTTCTTTTTCGTTTACGCAAATTGCGTGTAGATTGTTTTCCGTTTCAAATGGTTTCGGGGAATGGCGTAGTCTTTATCGTTATTTATAAGTCACGATCAACTCACGATCAACTCACAATTAACAAGTCACGATCTGTACATTACCATGTTTTATGCAAATAAATTCTATTCTAAATTCTATTCTATAATTAGATCTCGTTACAATTAATACATCATGTGGATCATGGTCAAAGTAATCCTCTAATATTTGGACGTATCCTTTGAACTGACGTCACAGAAAATATTTTACTGTCTTGTAATCTCAATGTTTGAAAACACAAGATAAAGTGTTGAAAATATTCCACGAGCGGGATTTGAACCCCCATGACATGACATTTCAAATAGTAATTTGTTCGCAACAAAATTTGCGTCAAATTCTATATAGCCATAATGATAATCTCAATGTTGCTAAAAATCATACGAGTAACTAAACATCCAGAAGATTTGCTAAAATTAGGCTGGGATTAAGGATCGTAAGAAATGAAAAGAAGTTGAACAGCCTTAGCCCAGCATTGGGACATAATAAGTTGATAAAAACAATGAGTAAAAATAATTAAAACCAAAAATACTTACCACAAGAACATAGATAATGGTATAACAATATGTTAGAATGAATATGCTAAATATAGTGACCATATTCTGGTAAATAAATCTAATGTATATTTACTATCATTTGAACAATTTCTTAGTATCAGGCGGTTCAAAATCAAAACACAGCAAAGTCTCACAATACAAAATCAACCGAGTCCATTCACCCCCGCCAGTGATAAACAGCTCAACGGAAGGTTGCATCGCCAAGCTGCGTTCATTAAACACTGAACATTACACTGCGGTATCGAGATATCATAATTAAGTCGTGCGGCGGCGTGTTCAAATTAAATTATGTCCGAATTAAACGTTAGTGTTGCCATAAATCCGCGGCGGCTGCGCAGGCGCCGCCGTTACGCGGCTCATGATGTATCGGGCGAGATACGGAGCAATGGCAACACTGTGGTCGAAGGCACAGGCTAGACACAAGATGCTTTTTTTAAGTGTTACTGAGCAAGCAAAGGAGCTTACGGCCCGCATGGTGGTAGCCCACTGCAGCCCATGGACACTTGGAACGACAGATGTATAACTCGTAATTTGCCGATTTTATAGTGACAGACCTTTACATTTTATAGTGTCAGTAATTTCACCGAATCAGGTACACCTTCAAGTCGGAACTCGAAACACAATATTGCTCAGAGCAAAGCAATTCTATTTGGTGCTAGAAGTAGGTTAGAATTCTACAACCAGGCGATATCAGTTTATGTATACATTACTTTTTCCCTATTTGTTACGAATACCTAGTAAAAAGAAAAGTTATAACAATTTTTCTTTTAAGTGATGCGCATTTGTACGTACCCAAAGTAAATATCAGCTCAAGTGATTTAAACTAAACTCGATATACTCAACCAAACTGAAAGCAATCAGCAATTGGAAACCGCCGTAGGCCAACCGGTTACACCAACCGCCAAATGAAAATACAA
Source organism: Eudonia mercurella (assembly GCA_963082485.1). Lineage (NCBI taxonomy): Eukaryota > Metazoa > Arthropoda > Insecta > Lepidoptera > Crambidae > Eudonia > Eudonia mercurella. Next base: position 1,200,792 of record OY720034.1, on the reverse strand, counting down.
CTTAATCTGCGCGCAGAGCTTCCATTTAATTGTTTGTTTTCTTTTTCTCGGAATCAATAAACTACAGACACTCATACGCAGTCGATACGGGATAAATATCTACAAACAGATTAATGCTGAGATATAGGCGAATAAGAAGTTACGATCGCCATACGAGAAACTGCAGGGCCGGCCTAAGCAGCTGATGCATTAAGCCAGCAACGATAGTAGCCAAATATTATAGTACAGTTGAACGGAGCTTTGAATAATCGCCTCTGTGGCCTAGTGATTAATACCACCTGTCTCAGACCCAGAGGTCCCGGGTTCGATTCCCAGTCAGTGGGAGAACCTACATGATTGTGTACTCGGTTTGGTTGGTGGTATAGGGCTTGTTTGTCCGCCTTGTGTTCTGGCAGCTAGAGATAAGGTAACCAGTGCCTCAGTAGTTGAGGATCCTGGAGAAGTGCTTTCACCAATTGGCCTTATCATCACTTAACATTAAGTAAGATCGAGGTTCAAGTGCTTACCCGCAAAATATATAAAAAAAACTTTGATCTCAGCTCCTGTTCTTTGAAGATGTTTTTTAAAAACTACGGTATAATTCTGGAGATGATCACACTAGCGTAATACGTTAGGGACGTAATGAATTTTACACTTGATTCAAAAGTAACCCCTTTTCATGATATCATATCATAAGAACTTGCTAGGAGTTAACAAGCAACTGTTACACTCTCTTGTTGCTTTGAAGTGCGTTGAAAGTACTAAAGTGTTTAGGGCCTTTTGTTGCTAATAACAATATGTCCTCCATCTCATTAACCGCGCCTGAAGGTAAGTACTCTAGCTTTCCACTAAAATTCTCGTCAGCAGTATAACGGAGTTATTGGTATTGAACCACGATTTTTCGCATTCAACTCGAGCTTCTATTTGTTCGCCTATCGAAGCCGCTTTATGTTTGTCTTAAGCCGGCACTGGAATATAGAAAAAGCGTGCGAGTCTTTGGGTGATACGGCAGATTGCATCTTAGTTCGCCGTGCCTGAGGCTTTGCATCTGCAATTAGCGACAAGCTTCCATTAACACCGGTCTATTTATGTATAAATAAACTTTAATAGTCCGGTTTTAACCAGTCTAAAATATTATTACTATGTGACATGAAAGATGTGTTGATAATTATACTGGCGACAACTTTATACGACTTTTATCAGACGGTCATTGGTCAATTGAGCATCAAAGTGTTTAATTTTGAGTATATCATATCATTGTTTTGTTTGACTGCGAACTGCGAACATGTTTGATGTTTAGCAGCAGCTGTTGTCTGCTTCAATCCATTTGGTTTTGACTTACAATAATTGGAATCAGGCGTGACTTTGCGGAACTTTTTACATACAATTTCCTTTTGTTTTCAGAAACATTTTTATTATGCATCACGTGTCTTTCTTTGCAATTTTTCACCTTGCTTAAAAGCAACAGAATTTTACCTTTAGCCATAAGAAGGCTGTTAAGCTTTTTAACTGTACTTTGTAAAAGTAATATTGTAAAATATGTTAAAAAGTTTGAATGTAATAAGGCGATTAGACCTTTTTATAGGTTTGTCACCAGCTGCGTTTCTTCACATGGGCAACGTAACGTTATTTACATAAAAGGGACTTTTACCAGGAAATCGTAGAGGCATGTTTTGAATTTTTGTTTTGTTTTCTAATATGCTAGTTTGTTAATGTAATTTGAAATTAAAGTCAAGGATACAATAAAAGATGTGCCTTTTATATTATGTAATAATAAGTGTTTATAGTTTAATGAAACAAAATATAGACCATTCAAACCCCGCGATTAGAAAGTATATCATTCTTCATTGTTCAGTTATCATTAAACATTGTCTATCATCATCAAAATAAATAAAAATACTAATGCCATGGCTGTATGGGTTAAATCATTTTGCCTTCCCTAAAAGGGAGAAGATAGTTATAAAAGGGAACATTACATTACATTACATTATTTATGCTAATAAATGAAGCTAATAAAAAAAAACATTATTCATAAATATTGTGCCGACTTAGAAAAAAATGTCGGAAGCAACAAAAAAACAGTAGTCAACCTATTACAAATTTGAATAGGTAAATTATAAATTGTATGAAATGTTAGGCGACATGTAATTTCTATATTTAACAAGGCTTATGTTTTATTTATACGCCAAGTTATTTAAGTTGATAATGGTTGTACCGACACGGTAGCTGTTTTGCATTTTAGTTAATTGCAGGCTGAACTTAATTGAGACATTCATATTTCACACGACTTTATCTCAAAATTAATTCATAATCAGGTCTAACTTCCCACTATTCCCGTGGTACCCTTGAAAATACAGCCGGACCCGTAGTTCCAGCTGCCTTATCTATCAGAGTTAGTAGATAGGGACAGTATTTACTAACAGTGGTAGCTGCCAGGTGGAGCCAGGTGGAGCTGTGAACTCAAAGTTTTCCAACAATTCCATAAGCAGCAGCCTCTAGCTCTTCCCGGTCAATGTACCGTCACGACTCGCGCCCCTGACCGAGCGCTTCTTGCGCGCGCATTATATGCAAATGTATGAAAGCAACACCGGCGCGGCCGCGCGGTTTCTAAGTTTTTGTGCGCGCTCGTCACTCAATTACCTTCGTTAACACGAGTTAGCTGTTGTCTGCGCTGTTGTTAGACGATTCAAAAACTGATAGCGCAGATATTAACTGTCGATTGATGCCAGCAACCATCTTTATACAAACTGTTAATGTCGACCGTCTTGGAAAGGAAGAGAAGCTCTAAAGTGAAGTTAAGAATTCCGCCGTATCTAAAGTATCTACCATAGAAAATCACCTCTGCAGATCCAGTGGTATGGTAAGTTTGGTGGGCGGACATTCGTCTGTGTGGCTATCATATCACCATCTACCGGTCACATAATGTCGGCATTAAAGCAAAGTTAGTGGCATTGTTAGAAAGCTTATTCCTTGTGTTGAGGATTGCGGGTGAAATAAGCTTCCATTTTGGACCTTATCGTCACATATGTTTACTTGAAATATCGAAAGATCGAGGTACAATGACAACAACCTGGGTGTCTAGTGCTAGTTTTTTTTAGTTTTATTTCAGGTGATCGAATAGTAAATATAAGACGCACTATGCACCTTCAAGTAGATGTAAGCAAACTCTCGATTGAGTAATTTATCGAATCGATATCGAATGCCGTCCTCGTCGCACGGAGGCTTCGATTAAGACCTCGGGCGACAATTAAGTGACAAAAAGCAGCGGTTCGCCCCTAATACGTGCGCCCGCGCAGCCCACGGTCCAACGGCACGCAGGGTTGCCGAGGGTGCATAAATACTGTAGGTTGAACACATTTTGTAAAATTTTCTCTACTTGACTCGCCTTTCAATTTTCCTTGGTATCAATATAAATCATAAACCATTGATTTCTTTTACTTCAATTTATTCAGCTGAATATATATTATATCAAACATCAATTGTAATACAAATCTCCAAACTTCATAATAGATTCTCTTAACAAAACGATATAACAACAAATATGATACAGATTCCTTTTTTGGGTTCCGTACCTCAAAAGGAAAAGCGGAATCCTTATAGGATCACTTTGTAGTCCGTCTGCCTGTCTGTCAAGACCCTTTATCTCGGGAACGCGTGGAGGTATCAAGTTTAAATTAAAACCATATACTCAGGTCTGCAGTCCCGTGAAACTGTGAAAAAACCAAACTTCTAAGTTAACGAAAAAAAAGATACGGCCGTTTATGTCGCAAAAAAACGTATATTTCGACACTCTCGAGGGAATCAAAATTCATAAATTCGTATTCAGTAATATCGTCTTATACTACAAATACAGGGAAAAATCTGAAAACTATTCATATTTAATTAAATCACAAAAAACAGGGTCTTTATGCAAGGAACGGGGGTCCAAATGTTGAAGTAAGTTAACCGTGTCATGTGGGGTATCGTATAAAAGGGCTTCATCTGCACAAGCTTAAATAGATTTGTAATTATTTTTATGATTTATAATTTTCGATTTATGAAGAAGAATGAAAAAAGAAATACCTTTTGCCTCTTTTATATGTAGGTAGGTACCTAATAACTTTGGTGTATGTGTAGCTAACAGTATCACTGTTATGCGTACCTACTCAGTCTTTTTTTTAAATTTTATAATTAAACACAATCCTAAATAGGTACCTACATACTTAAGTGTATAATATAAGTAATTGTAGGTTTTGGAAACTGAATATCGGGAAAAGTTTGAGACTCGATTCCTGGACTACATAATATACCCATAAATTTGTACGGAACCCTCGGTAGGCGAGTCCGACTCGCACTTTTCCGGTTTTTTTTCTCTTTTTTGACACTACTATAAAAATATTCAAAAACATTCTTGACATCTATTACTTTTAACTCATATGCTGCCAGCCAGTAACTACCATACACATAAAATTCTCCCAAATCTATATTCCAATACATTTACTTAAAAACAAACAGAAAGATCCGTTCATGAAAAGGAAATTTAATTAGTAATTCTACAAAATTGTACAACTCAATGTTTTAATTGCAAAACCATAATGCGTGCTATTGAGATGGTCATTGAACACTTTTTCATAAGTTTATTTGAATAAAATTTTGACTTTGACTTTGACTTGTAAATACCAAATTATTAAACCCTGTCAGAAGGACATAGAGAGTAATGACAATAAGTATACCAGCAAGTTCATATGAGGTAATTGTATCAATGTTTATTTCTGATATTTCTAGTGTACCTATTACATGAACATTGACGCATTGCTACGAGCGCATAAGGATTCAGCAAAAGAAAATCTCTGAAAGACAAACAGGGTTTAGATTCTGCTACTTTAAAACGTCCACGTCAACAATCGTGTCTCGTCCTTACAGCTTCATGGTCTCTAATGACCTTTGACTTTTATATTAGTAGAAAAGTGTCAAAACCTATCTGGCCGTTGTTTTGGCTTGTGGACCTTATAATATTTTGCCGAATCGAGGCCCCGATGTCTTAAATGGACAGCCCTACTCCCGATTCATTATGGGTCGCAAAAAGGCGAGTAATTACAGTTAGCGAAACAGTATGGTGTGACTCGGGGCTCCGGCGCAGCGGCGTGTGTGAGTTATGTTTGGAGCGATACCCGACGTTTCGGTCGGCTCTCTGCTCTTGAGACATTTCATCAAAGCTTTCTATTGTTACAGTAAAACAACTATATTAAATTACGTAGTATTTAGTAGTTATACTAGTTAAATTTTACTAGAAAAAATAAACTAGCCTCAGAGAGCTCGAGTGGGAATCGAACACATGATCTTTGGATAACCGGTCTAATGCTCTGACCGCTGAGCTAGCGCGGCTTGGCGAGGCAAGTAAACATTTAATCTTGTAACTATATATGTTAGGGACCATGTAATAAATTGGGGAACTTTTTCTTAACGCCCGGGCATTATGCATAATGCTAAAAACATGCTACTTAGGGCGAAGTAAATAATTATCATTTGAACTTCTACTTGTCACATTGCCTAGACATTATGAATATTGCCAGGTGGTTGTCGGGCAATCTGATAATACCCTGTGTATTTTACATTGCAAGGGGTTCTATAATGTTTTACACACAGTTCATTGGCCAATTTTCACTCCACAAGCAACATTTCGTCAACGTTTCATTTCACAAACTATTGCTTTAACAATGCCATCAAAACATAAACATTCAAACGTCAAGCTGTTATTTTATAGATCATCATTTTATTTTATTTTAAAAGATAAACTGACGAGTCTTAATTTTTCAGAAAACAAAAGGTATTTACAAATAATTAATTTGACCAAAATTTTGACCAGATTTTGATTTTGATTTTGACTTTGATTTAATTTTTATGATTTTAATTTTATTTTAATTAGTATTTTTAATTATTAATTTTGTTAATCAACTACCTACTTATATGGACACAGTCTGAAATAAAAGTATTTTTTTTTATTTTTTTTATTTTTTTTTAAATACATCATATATACATATTTTTTAAATAATACAATAATAATCTTCAAAAGATCGGCCGCTGCCGCGGCACGCTGGTTTCGCTCGCTCGGCGCGCGCTTTGTTTTAGTCACTGATCTAACCTAACCTAACCACTCCAAACAAAGAACGTATGCTGTATGAAGAAGGTATGCTCTCCGTTCTTCCTGGCCGGAATATTGCCTGTCTTACTGGCCAAGTAAACGTTATATTAAATTAAAATTGATTAATACATCTTTGTCCCTCTGACGTATTTGTGATATTTTTGACGTTATTGTGTAAAAACAGTTTTAAAGATTTAGTTATTTTATACCACCAACATCTCAGTCTCCTTCTGACTATCTGCAAAGGGTTCGAAAAATCAGGATCAGCTAATGTGTACAATAAACGCAAGTAGATCCGTATAAATTGCTTTTATTTGGTGACAATGTCGTTTTGATCTTTAAGTCTAGTTGGTCTGCTTAAAAGAGCCTGCTGATCGAGTGCCAGTGAGTGAGATTTTTGTATTTATAGTTTTTCTCAGCCTTAATCAGCATCGTCTAACATTGAAATTAGATACCTAGTTAAACTGACATCTAAAACAAGCTTTTGTTACATGAAAATAAATCTAATGAAGTTTACTAGCGACATATTTGTAAACAATTACAAACTTAGATAGCACTCAACTAATTTAGTGAAGCGACACAACGACGAGGCGACGTCCACAGATGTCAGATAGGCAGCCATGTTTGTTAGTGCGTCTGTAGCCCTTTGTGATGGGTGCAAGCCGGCGCAGGCGCAACCTGGACACATCTGATAGCGCGACCTTCCGCGTACACTTTACAGTTTGCGACCTCTAGAACATAACGCCTTGTGGGTTAGCAAGTAGAGGGTACATTATTTAAAATGGTTAATAAGAAACTAAAATGGACAAAAAAGCTTATCCTAATAACATTGTATCCCACATAACACTGCTGTATGAATAGATAAACTTTTATCGGATTTTGTAGATTTTGTTTTGGGCGTCTCCGATGGTCCTAGGTTAGAAGAACCTGCCGTAATATTTTGTTAAATGTCAAAAGCCTCGACAGAACCTAGGTGCCCTAGTGCACTGGTATTCTGCTGCACACAGTAGTGACATCATGTCATACAAATTGTAACCGAATTTTATTTTTGTTTAACCTACATAATCATTATGGTACCTACATTACATATTAAGCCAATATCAATAAATTGTAGCGATGACTTCATTTTCATGAAGCCTTTGACCAGCAGCAGACAGTTTAAAGGTAATTTACTTACTACTTATCAAACAGTTATACTGTTCGTGTGACTTGTTCTTACTTTACCTTGGTATTTCGAACACAGTAGATTGGCGGAACATTCTCGCTGCGTGTCTCCTCCGCTGCGCCTGTGCCTATACGGCTATCGGGGCACGTACCCTCCAACAATTAACATTTCACCGAGCGATCATCGCGGGAGATGCAAAGCTAATATGGGTACAAGTCTTAATTACGCGCGGCAAAGGGTCATTGCGTGTCGGACGCGAATAAAGCTCTAAGGCTTCTTGTTTGCTAAAGCGGTGCGATGTTGGGAATGTATCCTAGTTTATCAACCATGCAGAGATAGATGATTATTTTTTTGTTGGTGGTGTTTACCTCTCCATGCAGTTTTTTTTCTGTGGGAAGGCCTGAGCCCAGCAGTGGGTCAATTATGGGCTGATGATGATGATGTAAATTACGAAAGATTTGGTACTCAGATCTATTAATATTATGTTAATTTGTTATGGAAAGTGTGTGATAAGGAAGCATTTTCCAACATTTCTGACACTGAAAAAACAAAATAAATGTCATTGCTGAGCAGAATACCTACATTTAAGAATGACCATAGATTACATATTGTTTTCTAAAGATACTGTAAGCTCTTTCTGGGTAAAACAGAACGCACCTGATTCAATTTAAATGAGAGTATACAAGCTACTACCTAATTATGAGACGGCCAACACCTCAGTCTCCCTGTGACCACGGACCCTGCAAAGGGTTCGAAACATTAAAAAGTAAAGTAAAGTAAAGTAAGTAACGCGAGTAGATCCGTAAAAGTTGTTTCATTTCAATACCATAGATTAGATTGTACCATACCTTTATTGCATATAGAAAAGATGTTCCTTCGTATACTGGGGTCTTCACGGAAGATCAGTTTGTTGTGATTTTTTTTTCTTTCTATATAAGCATCTATTATGTGTTCTAAATATATAATTTTCGTTTCATAAACTATTCTATTGCGGTCTATTGCGGTATAATACTGCCGCGCAATTTACGAACGCAGTAAAGAACATGTGAACAGTTTCGAGAAATAGATCGTAATGTCAGCACCTCAAATATCATATTCATAATCACAGTAGGTAAGTGGTACTTACTGCGTTCATAAATTGTGCGGCAGAATAGTTATGTATATCTACTTCCCTTATCGTCAGTGCTTTTAATATGGTAGATATCTCACTGTCTCTACTAAACTAAAATAGTCTACACAGCAACCTCAGTGCAAGCTAAGAAAAAAGTTCTAAGTAGGAATGCCAGACCTAGATATCTGCACCTTTGAACGAATACGGCAATGCAAATGCTGGTATTACCACACAGATGTCTCTGTTTACCGTTGGATGGTGATGTGAAAATTGTTGAGATTTATAAAACGCAAACGCAGAAGGATCGTTTCGCAAAGCTCACAGCAAAACGAGTAATTTTATAAGTTCACTAGTAAAATTAATAGAAAATACACTGTCTATAGTGTCTTAATGTGATATGTGATGGAATAGATGAACGAACCAAAATGGTTTTCCTAATAAAAGTTCAAATTAATTCGAATAAGTAAAGACGGGTTAAACAGTTACAATTTTAGTAACACGCATGCATTTTTAGCTTTAATTGTAAAAATTTGTTGTTAGCATAAATATGTCTACTTATTAACCTTAGTAATAGATGTTATTTGTCTGTAAATCTTCCTGGATATAAATAAATAAATGTGATGGAAGGTGGCTATAAGGCCGAAAGTAGAAACGCCAATTACAAGTTCTACCTCCAACTAAACCCAGTAAATAAATATGTACCCACTAATGGAAATTGAATCGACCTCTCGTTAGTTTTACCATTAACCACTGAGGTGTATAAAATAACCTCTAAAACTAAGCAAGAAGTTTCAATGCTCTTCTCTACGCAACGCTATTTAACTTTGAACCGACCTACTGCATACTTATATTTCATAGTTCATAGATCGCTTTACTTTGAAAGAACTTTGCATTGGCAACGCGACAAACACAACACTATGGACCTACGACATATTTGCATTTAGCGTCATAATTAGAGACCAACCCACGTTAGTAAGCGTTGGCTATATCCCTTAAGTTGCATGGTAATTATGTGCACAAGACTGTATAGCTTTTTGCGAGCATTGATAACGATAGAAGAATGTCTTTATGCCAAATTCTAGGGCATAAATGTGACGACAGTGAATTTAGAACAACCTTTTATGGAACACTCAATTACTGTTAACGCAGTATTTTTAATTAAGTTAACTGTTTGTAATGACTCTATCTCAGCTCCGTAATAATTAGCAGTAATCAAAATATAAATTAATTAGTTAAAAACTTTGTGTAATTGGAATACTCCAAATGTTCAAATAATTTTTAACGCAAATTTTGTTGCGAACAAATTTCAAAAACACAAATGTTGAAAAAAAAAATTGTAATCGGATGTTAGTGACGGTAGCTGTTGACATTGGATGGGCGCCTTTGGCTTTCAAAGTAAAAAGTGTTGAACAATTTCGGCGGGCTGGTTAGAACCACGATAGCTCAATTGGAAGAGCACCTGACCCGGTATGTCAGAAGGGTGCAGGTTCAAATCCTGCTCGTGGAAATTTTTTCTACATTTCAGTTTAGGAGTGTAAATATAATATGAACATAACAAAAGTTACGTTAAATCTTCTACAGTCTCTTTATTTTGTGGTGTGGGTCCGCTGTCCGATGCACCCATTGCGGCTTGAATATACTGAGTTTATATTTATAAATATCAAACTGTATTTTTTATCTGTGTGCCTAGTGTGAGTTTTGTTTACTATCCGTATTCATTCGATTAAGTTTTCAAAAACCAAAATAAGTATAGCAATGCAGTAGCGCCTCTTGGCGACATGGGTACAAGAAGAGTTAAAATTTTGCACAATACAAATTCTCGAATGAAACCCGCATTTTCGTTTACATGCAAATCGTAGTAGCTTAACCGCCTCTGTGGTCTAGTGGCTAAGACCACCGGTTTAGACCCAGAGGTCTCGGGTTCGATTCCCAGCGGGGGGTTTGTGTACTCGGTTTGGTTGGTGGTAAGGCTTGTTTGTTCGTCTGGCTAGCTACCACCATCTTATCTAAATATGTCGCCATAACATCAATAATAAGTAGCGTTGTTGTGCCTCACTAGTTGAGGATCCCGGGTGAAGTGCGCTTTCATCATTGGCCTTATCATCACTTAACATCAGCCGATAGCTTGGGTCTATCCCCGCTGCCGGTGGCAACCTAGGTTAAGTTTTTTATAATATTTTATATTGTAAATATGTTTTTTTTAAAGATGTATATTAAATAAAGAGAATACTAATAATAATGTAATGTATTTAAAATGTGTTGATTTCTAATCCCGTAAGAAAGAAGATGTTAAAAATTACCTACAGGTTGCGATTCACACACAAATCTATTATTTTCGGTCTGTGTATTCACACAATAAGTATCGATTAATGTGATACGACAAAACCAATGGCTGTGAAACAATTACTGCCGTCTCAGTCACCCACTGCACAAAGAGTGGTTTTCCTCACATCGACAATTAGTAAAACGGTTATCCAATATTAGCAGAGAGGTCGGGTCGATAATGACATCGATAATTAGATACGTAACTGCGACGTGGGAGTCGGCTGCGTCTGCGATTGTTTGCTAGTTCTTGTTTCCGATTCTGCGACAGTATTGAATCGCTAACTGATGTCAGGAAAACTACGGAACTGGGGATATGAATTTCATTACACTCGTCGTAGGAGTGTTTGGATAGCGAAGTGTTTGATGACTTTTTTTTAACAACGGGGAAGCTTATTGAAGTGAAAACTTATTTAGCGGCGTTGTGCACTTTTTTTGGAATGGGTAAAAAATGTTAAACTCGCGTCAGGACACGTGACCTGATCGAAAATTCGTAAGACGGATGGAGAGTAGACAGCTGGCGCGGCGTAATATAAATTTTTAATATAACTTAATATAACTTTTTAATGTAATATAAATTGTCATGTTTGTGTACGATAGCCCAATCAATAAATATTGTATTTTACCACATAAATGAGAGTACTTTTATACTGATAATTAAAGCAATTCGTGCAAAATTATTCCCTAACCATTCCAATATATCAAAAATGCATAACGTTAATATTCAAGTTTTCACTTCTGCCGGCACTCCCAGAGTGCAACCCGATTTTTTAATTAGGCACTATGTAAATAGCTACCAATAGACGAGCAGCTTGAAGTTCTTAACAAGAAGATTCGTACAAGATTGTGGAATCCTAAAGTTATCTAAGGGTTTCAAATCCCTACAAACTTAAGCAAAAAAAACATTGAACCAATATGCGAATTTGAATGAACCTTTCTATGGGAAATGGAGATATCGAAAAAGCTATTTTTATTAAATAATATAGAAATGGATTGTAACTGAATTTATGTGATATATACGAGTATATTATCCAATTCCAAATTGCGCAAATTCAGTTGAACAAACGTTTCATAATTTTTTTTTTAAATAACAAAATAGTTTTTTTGTGTTTTCTTGAAGCATATCACACACTATACTTAAACGTGTAAAAAAACAACTTATTCTATTCTGTTATTTCCCAATTTCAAATCACAATTTCCTGCCCCAAGTGAGAGCGATTATAAATTAAATTGAAACCATTTGGGAAGAAAACGCCTGCCCGGTCGGGGGTTTGACCCCTCGGCGAGGCGCTGTCCGCCGCGATTGAATCGAGATGATTTTTTGACAAATTCATCGCGGCGGGTGGTGGGTTCATGTTAATATTCATCTTTATTTTTATTGCAAATGTTATGGTTGATATAGTTTAACTATAGGATATATTGGAAACAATTGTTTGATCCAGATGATACAAATCGAGATTAATTAGTAATAGTAGTGCTGTTACTAGTTAGTAATTCTTTTTTAAATTTTTGGTCTTATAAATTAGTAAGTAATATTATTCTCAACAAACTTAAATACAGAACTTAACTTAAAAAAAAAAAAGAAAAAATAATTAGAAAATTAAAAACTAAAGACATAAATAAAAGATGTCCTCCAACTGTGGGTAAGTAAGTAGGTTATTGTTTTAGAATATTGAAACCTTTGCACTTTTGCTTAATAAGTTAAATTATGCATGCTGTGATTAAATTGTAAGACTGGTTAGCTTAATTTTTACCTTAATTTTTATAATATATAGTTTGAAGATGTTTTAAGTAACCCAATAAATCTATACTAATATTATTATAAAGAGAAAAGCTTGTATTTTTGTATTTATGTATGACGTATGTTTGCAACGAATAAACTCAAAAACTACTAAGTCGATTTAAAAAAATATTTCACCATTAGAACAATGTTACATTAGCGCTGAGTAACATAGGCTATATTTAAAAAAAATGCGGTACGTACGAAGTCCGCCGGGTCAGTTGTAAGTAAATAAATACAAAAGTTTGACGTAAACGATAACGACATTTTTTTTCATAGATTCAAATGTTATTACGAAGCATAAATCTTTATATGGGTACCATAAATACGTACCTACTTGAAAAGTATATACGTATAACGTGTATACCTATTAGCAACATAATCGACTCATAGATAAATAAATAGCTTTTCTATACATATCTTCATAGGCAAATGTATCTTTTGTGGCGACTGGCGACCCTCAGCTCGTCGTGAAGAGCTGTCACCGGCACTGAGGCTCGAGAAATTTAATTTAGCACTGACAGAGGGACGTGCCAGGCTTACGGCCACGAGGGGAGCTACCACGTGTGCCCTGGTGGTGATGGCGAGGAATTACCATCTCTCTATGAAGGTAACTTTAACCTAACATAGCTAATAGAGAAAATAATGTCGGTTTTCGCTGGTCGTGTGTTGTTTGTCTTTCTTTTGTTATGTCACAACGAGGAAGCTTTTGGTCTGCAATTCACCTATGCCACAATACTGCTTTTTTGAAACATTTGAGTCACAACTGAGTCTTAGTGGCTTTATTTAGGCCACGATTAAGCAAGAAATGTCAGAATCTGTGTTTTAAAGTAGCAGAATCGATGATCTGATGGTTAGTGATGATTCGACTGAAGGTGGAAGCACACTCATCCAGAATCAGCTGCTGAGGAAATGGCTGTCATATCTCTAACTATTGGAACTTAGCTATTTTACCAATATTGTTGTTATGCCAGACCTATAAAAGGTGGTGGTAGCTATAGCCAGGCCGATGAAGAACCAGCTAAACCACCAACTTAACTCGGTTACCAAACTCGAGACCAACTGCGAGACCAGTGCCAGTGGTATTACCACTATATAGACTGCAAAATAACTATAATGTTAAAATTCTTAATCATGGAACATCTTTAATAATTCTGACACATCCTGATCACCATCGCTATGAAAATAAATCGGCAATTTCCATCAAGACACGAAATGCGAAAAGGGACGACGAAGGTCCATCCCGGGATAACCGTGATTTCCGCAACATCTCTCTGAATATTCAATTCTATTTACAAAGAACTCCCGGATACAAACTACGGTGAATACAATTTTCATGTTCGGACAGTTAAGACTGCTTCCATCTCGCTTACGTATAAGAGGACGTGTAAGTGTGAAAAGGACAGCAGGAGGATGAATCCTCAAAGAAATCCGAGTCCAAGGGTCCCTGAGTGGACGGATCGTATGAAAAGTTAATGTCATAAGGTGTCTTCTTAATAAACAGTACAACATATAAGTACTTGTTTCTTCTCTTTGATTCCAAATTACGAAGAAAGAATCCATTTAGATTTTATAATACAAATTTCTCATAATGTTTGTATTTTCCTTGAAATATAATATATTTTTTAACTTCATTAGTTACGTTGTAAATAGCTATAGTTGCTTTACATCTGAGTTCGTTTAGAGTAGCTCGTTGGCACAGCGGCTTGCGTTTTTGTGTGTTAAGGGTGCGCCGACCAAAAAAAGTCAAATGTGTAGTCACGGTTAAGTTGATATTGATGAAAAAACTATCGTATTACATAAACAAAATATATATTTAGTATCAAAGGGAACGTGTTTACAATTAGTTCGACACATAAATTCATAATACACTATAGTTTTTTTTTACAATATCATTTAAAGTTGAAAACAAGTGGAAACAAGGGGTTAGTTCCGCTATGGTATGGTTCCGCTATGGCATCATCACAAAATGCCTACCAAAAAGTCCCGCTTTGGTACCCTTCAGTTTCTGGGACTGACGAAAAGAAAAATCTTACGATGTTTTATGAAAATACACACCACATACTCATTAAAAGCAGAAAATTTTGATAACCTGCACATAACTATATAATCTGTGACCTGAAGTTATCAATATTTAATCATAACTCTTCTAATTACTGTTATCGCAAAGTTGCAACTGCAATTCGGACACTAAAACGGCAATCATACTGCCTCTCTCTATTTACATAAAAACAAAAGAAAAGGACTAGATAAGAATTTAAGGAAGGGCTTGTTCCTATTGTTTTCCCGAAAAAACCGGTTGGTCAGGTTGTGATAATAGAAGAAATAATATTAAATGCATTGGATATGTAACCCTTGACAATATAAATCATATAATATTTAAAGAAAATAAACATAGTCATGAACGCGTGCCAAATTTTGAAGACAATGAAGTTCAAATAACCATAAGTGAGTGCAAAAAAAAAGTTAGTTCAAATTACACATCGGTACAGAAGATTTTTGAATAACATATGCGAAGCATAAAAGACAAAGGCCTTACAGGAAATGTTCCTGACTACAAAACATTAAAAACAATACTATACAGACATATCAAAATTAACTTTTCTTACTGAACTTTAAAAAAAATAGGTTTATTGTTTAGTTTTATTTCGTAGTTTTAATTTGCAATTTTTAATACTTTTTCTCGGTTGTTGATTTTGTAATTAATATTTTTTTCCAGTTGTTGATTATTTATATTGTTAATTAATATTTTTGATTTGTTTTTTTAAAGTTTACATTGTAATTAATATTTCTTTCCCATTGTTGATTATTTATATTGATAAATAATATTGTTGATTTGTTTTTTTAAAGTTTACATTGTAATTAATATTTCTTTCCAGTTGTTGATTATTTATATTGGTAATTAATATTTTTAATTTGTTTTTTTAAAGTTTTCATTGTAATTAATATTTCTTTCCAGTTATTGATTATTTGTAATAAATATGTATTTTGAATGAATACAAGACTGATTCAACATTGCAAACAGACTTTATTTACACTCCTAAAAGACTGTCCGGTAAAGACTAAAAGTTATAGATGCACTTTTCTTTTCAATTGTACCTTCTATTGTTTGACGTAGATCTAATAGATGAGTACCTTAGTGGGGCTTTATGGTAGGCATTTTGCGAGGGTGCCATAGCGGAACCATACCATAGCGGAACTAACCGGAAACAAGTGGCGGCGTTTAGTTGATTACTTATAGTTTATCTAAATTATTATACCTCTAATTATGTCTAAACAATCATCAATGTCTTAACTACAAATAGTCCGTCTCACATTTTCGAGCGGTTTATAACTAAAAACTATATTGCGGAAGCACCTTTACTCTCGTTCATACTAAATTGCTTGACATAAATTATTCCACAGTTTCAGTTAGACAACACTAATTATTTTCACTACAAAGGGCTCGAGGTGCTGTGGTATCATCCCCGCAGCTGGGCTGAAGGGTACACGCCTGACAATGTTAAGTTGACCGTTTGAGACCCCCCTAATTAGGTAGTTGTTAAATCATGACGTAAGCTTTGTTTAGAAACAGAAATGGCACAGATTATAACCGGTGTTTATTTTATGGGCATAAATTTTAATAACATCTCGGCAATCTTAAAAATAAAAAACAAAATGTTAAAAAACACATTGCATTATATATAGTGTCCAACTCTTTTCTCCCTTACAGCGTCAAAAATATTGGAAAATGCCCTATCATAGCAAGACACTTTCCATTACAATAAACACAAAAAATATAGAAGACAACCACAACATGTAAAAAAAAACACAAAATAAAAAATATACGTTAACAAATTTACATCAGGTAAAAGTTACAATTTCCAATTACAATAATTTATATTTATAACAGTATTCAAATTAAAGTCACCAGTTCAAAAATTGCACTCCATCATTAGGTATTTAAACGCTTACCCCTCCCTCACCCCTGTCGCTCCAAGAACACCAAACGAAAACCTCTTAAACAACAAACACGCATAAAGACGCTTGTAGATAAAACAGTTACACAGTGTCAATAGTATTAGCGCCTGCAAACAGCCGGGACAACGCCTCAACAGTCCATCGAGGGGGTTATAGATTACGATGTCTGTTTAAACACTTTGCAAGTAGCGATGGGATATGCAGCTTTGTCTAACGAATAGATTGTTCATTCTTTTTGAAATAGGGAGGGCTGATTGAATGTCTGTAACATTTTGAGAAAACTTATAGTCGATGGCTTTAATCACGAATGGATGGACCTCTGACTGAATATTTCTGCGGTCAGGTATCAGGATGCACTGCTGTATCGAAAACGCGAAATAGAAAATAAACGGGGATTAACGCAAATTAATTAGTAAAAGGTATCATACGTGACCACGGCCGCTGTAACTCGGTCGAAACGTCGGGTATAAAGAAGGTATTTTCTTATTTGATAACTATGGAACGCTTAAAAGGTTTTTTTTTTAAATTTAATAAATATAAAAAATTTAACATTAATATTGTTCAGCTACTTTGTTATGACTTAAGTGATGTTAGCGTACTATTGTGTTATACCTACTTATAATTATAACTGGACTGACTTGTATGGCTGACTTGTCGTTTTTGATGTCGTGAGGGAAAAAACAATAATGAACGGTGTTTTAGGATTTTATTGTTTTAAACTTACTAATCTCTAGATTTTCAAGAAAACAAAAGCAGTGCAATGCATGTGATGTAATCACTCATTTATGCGTTCGATTTTCATAGTTAACCCTTTCCACCGAAACTACTCTACTTTAGGGTTAGGGCCCTATTGTCTTACCGCTGGGCGCGGCGGCGCGCTGTCCTTTTAACGGCACTGCGCTTTTCGTCGCACAGTTTATTTGTTTTGGTAAATTGACGTCGCTCTGTCAAGTCGGTTGAGTGTGGAGGGATAATTCGAGTGCTTTTAAAGCATTCATTCAACTGCAATACAATAGGAAAACCTTGCCATTTATCTGTATAATTGTCTTGTATATCATAAAACAATAACTTAGTGTAGGTATAATGTAGGTATATATAACTTTCACTAGCTATCGAAAAGAATGTGTATAAATAACATCACAGAGGAGTTCTATGGCAAAATGGTAAACACGCCCGCAGGCTTATTATCGATCTTTAAGTGACAGAATCAGTCGCGACAATTTACAATTTATTGCTACCAAAACACATATTCGTATTACGGAACGTGGCACGCTACGATAGTCCCGATTCTCTAAATGCCACTACACATTTACAGAATACACTAAACATGCACACTAGTTTAGGCCCAAGACATCGTACTCGTAGAACAAGGGTACGACGAACCGGTTCACACGCGCTCTATACCAGACATGAACCTGGGGGTCGACCGCCTAACGCTCTCGCTTTCGATCGCTTTGAAGGCGAGGCGAGGAGGAGGCGTCATCTTGTCATTTCGAAAGCAATATGAAAGCAATATCGAAAGCTATAGGCTATAGCTTTTGATATTATTCGATATCAATACGGAAATAATTTATTTAACATATATAATCTTTAATTCAATTTACTTTAAAAACACTTATTATTATTATTCGATATTATATTTCGATATTATATTAGAAAGCGAGGCGAGGGCCTCGCTTTCAAAGCGATCGAAAGCGAGAGTGTTAGGCGGTTGGGGGGCTGGGCGCTTCTCTCCTCCTCCACGGCCCGGTCTACCCGAGCCGAGGTCTGAGCCTTTAGAGGCGCCCTCGGGTTGTTCCGCTCCAATCCGAACCCTTCGGATAATCTAGTAAGGCACAGAGACACGTACTGCGTGATGCCGTTCCCTTAGAAAACCTCCGAAGGTGATTTTTTCACATGGCTTAAGGAACCCTTTAAGTTTCTCGCCGACCTCAAAAAAGCCGGGTAAAGCTGAAAATGCCGTCTGAGGCAATCAGCAAACTCTTTTCAAATAATATTGAATAAACGGACCGATTGTAGCAACCGCACTAGAAGCAGTCGCGTTGCCATTGTGCAATTAGCGACTGGTTGCTTTTCATCGCTAATAAGCCGGTCTGCGATTGCTAAGGTTCAACAATTTTCGCAAAGGTCATCCGTGCTTTGGTAGTCCCGGTTGCGTTAGCATTCGTTAACTACCATAAATAGGTACGTACTTATCGTTGTGGAGTTATCTATACTAATATTTTAAAGAGGAAACCTTTGTATTTTTGTATGTATGTATGAATGTTTGCAAGGAATAAACTCTAAAACTACTGGACCGATTTAAAAAATTTATTTACCATTAGAATGCTACATTAGCGCTGGTAACATAGGCTATTTTTTTTACTTTTATTTTTAAGTGTTAATGCTACACTTAAGCTGAATTAAATATTTTTATAAAATACAGTGAAAAAATTAAACGCCCACCCGACCCAGCCAGGAATCGAACCTGGGTCTTGCGTAATCCGGGCAGCTGCACTGACCATTATGCTACCAGGAAGGCTGACGTAAGCGCTGAATTTTGTCACTGCTACAAGCTAAGTCTTCCTGCCAAGGCAGCAATATGAGGACCCCATTGTAATTTGTGATCCAAGGTAATACCCAGGAAAACTGTCGAGTTAACTATTTCAACTATTTCATCGTTCATAGTGATACTGGTATTAACCTGCTTCACATTAGGCATCGTGAATTTCACACATTTAGTTTTTTTTGCATTAAGCAGCAGGTTATTAGTGGTAAACCAATGTAATATTTGAGAGAGAGTATTACTTACGTCGTCAAATATTGCTATAGAGCAATAGACATAGACATAGGTCTATCAACTTTGAAAATCAATGAGGTATCATCAGCAACTAATACTATCTCACAAAGATCTTCGGTGTAGTAAGGTAGATCATTTACATAAATGAGAAATAAAAGAGGTCCTAATATTGAACCCTGGGGCACCCCCATGAGTAACGGAGCGCCAGAAGAATCGGTACCGTTAATATTAACTTTTTGAATTCTGCCAGTGAGGTATGATTTCAATAAGGTAAGCGAGTTGTCCGAGACACCATAATGTTCCATTTTTAACAATAAAGTCTCGTGATCGACACAGTCGGAAGCTTTCGATAAATCACAAAAGATACCTATCGCATCCTGTTTCTGCTCCCATGCATCGAAAATATGCTTAATGAGAGCAACACCCGCGTCGGTTGTATTTCTACCTTTGGTGAAACCGAATTGTTTGTTATGAAGTTTTATCTGTAAAATGTGACAGCAATTGATTATAAAGAACTTTTTCAAAAATTTTACTAAGAGCCGGTAGTATGGATATAGGCCGAAAATTAGATGGGTCACTTTTATCGCCTGTTTTAAATAACGGTATAATTTTACTGTACTTCATTAAATCTGGAAATACACCTTCATCAACGCATTTATTAAATATTATTGCTTGATTAGACGCGATAGAAGATATTATAGATTTTAATGTATCAGTGGAGATACCCCAAAGATCCTCAGTCTTTTTTATATTAATTTCCCTAAAAGCTTTTATTATAATATCAGAATCAATATAGTGAAAATTGAATGGAATATTACATATTTTTACACTCGACACAAGAAGAGACTGGGCAAGATTTTTACAAGAATTTAATTTATTTGATGTGATGAGTGGAATTTTTGAGAAAAATGTTTCGAACGCGCCTGCCAATTCCGTATCACCATTGATATAAGCATTATCGACTTTGAGTTCAAATATCACGAGACCTTACTTTACAAGTTTCTTTATTAATGACGTTCCAAGTGGCTTTTATTTTATTTTTTGAATTCACTATCTTTGCCCGAATGTAGTTAGCCTTTGCTATGGAACAAACTTTTTTGAACATTTTTAAATAATTTTTAACATATTCAATTACACTTGGATTCTTAGAATTGGCCTTTATATTATATAATTGATACAACCTATTTCTACTCTTATAGATGCCAGCTGTGGCCCAATCACTAAATTTAGTTTTAGATTTATCTAATTTGATTAATTTTTGAGTAAAGTTGTTATTAAACTCTTTTTTGATTATTTCGAATAGATTGTCATATAAGATATTCGCATTATCATTTTTAAATGGTATATGTGACACTTTCTCGTTTACATTATTTTTAAATCTGTCTAATCGATTAGTGGTCACTGGCCTGTACAAAATATTCTTTGAAGGACGTTCATATTGGTGCTCAAATCTAACTATCTGACCATTGTGATCAGAATTTATAAAATTTATTATTGATTTCTCAATAACATTACAATTAGAAAAATATTATCTAAACAGGTAGCTGATGTGGCTGTAACTCTTGTAGGTTCATCAAAAATATTATGTAAGTTAAACGATTTGAAAAGATTAAGAATATATTGGTACAATTTTAGTAGTGTTCCGACAGCTACAGATAAGTTTGCCAGTTGTTCAATAGTTGAGGATTCTGGGTGAAGTCCTCTTCCACTTAATCATTACTTATGATGTTGGTATACCACAGTTCCTCTCAGTGATATATGTAATTATTAAAAAAACACCTAAAAGCAGAGCTAGCGGAGCGGGTTTCTTTTGAACCAAATGTAACTTTAATCATGTTGAGTAGACAGTGTTGATAAATTTCGGTGGAGCCACGATAGCATAATTGGCTGCGGGTTCGAATCCCGGTCGAGGATTTTTTTTTCAACACTTTGCCAGACTGTTCATGTTTTTGAAGTTGTCTTCTACACGCTGTACCTCAGATGATAAAAGATTTCAGAACACGTCACTCGACCCTTACACTCGATCACCGTTGACATTAGTTCCAATATCTTCGGCTAATATTGCGGTCAGTCAGGCACAAGGTCGACATTGTTTGCGGGGATCAAGCACAGGGCTGTCAGATCGTATAATTGGATGCAAAATGTGTAGAAAAGGTATGTTTATAATATTATGCATATTTTGTATAGTGTTACCTAGTGTAGCAGAATTGGCTACAAAAATAAGAATTCAAAGGTACTTAAAGTTAACTTTGTGAAGTACGATATGTTTTTTCTTAGAAAAGGCACTATAAGTATGTAAGTATTTGATTTAGTTTAAGAAAATAATAAGTTTTTGTGGAACAATACAGTTTTTTTTCCTATGAAAGACTTAGAAGAGCATACTTCTTACCTTTCTGTGATAAAAAAATTATATAACTAACTAAACGTACTTGTTATCTGTAATTGACTGTAAGTCTTACATAGGAAAAATACCGTTGTTTTTTAAATATTTAACATTAAATTGTTGAAATAGTCAGCTATTTCCACAATTTAATGTTCTATTTTTTTTTTGTAATTTCAGACACCTAGCAGTATAAAGTGCGTGTCTCCTGGCAGCCCTGATGAAGTAGCAGTCACTCCTTCACTTCCCCGCTCGTCCAACACTAATCCGTGACAAAGTGCCGACGCACTTCCTGGTCGCAAATAGAGGGTGGCTCAGTCGTCAGCACCCTTAACAATTATGACGAAACTCGATCACGGATTTTTCTATTGACGTTAAAAGGTACGACTGTTAAGGCTTTTTTTTAAATTACCTACTTGGCCTATATCTTACCTTATGTTAAGTGATGATAAGGTCAAAGATAAAAGCGCACTTCACCCAGCCCTCAGCCACAGAGGCACTGGCTATCTTATCTCTAGCTGCTGGAACACAACAATGCAACAAACATTTATGCTATGGCAACATTTAGATAAGACGGTGGTAGCTAGCCAGGCGGACAAACAAGCCCCTTCACAAACCCAAACCGAGTACACAAACATGTAACCCCCTGCTGGGAATCGAGCCTGAGACCTCTGGGTGTGAGACCTGTGGTCTTAACCACTAGGCCACAGAGGCGGTTAACTGATTGTAATTTTGGTTTTCTTGAATTGGATGGTTGGTACTTTTCACTGCGAATCGTCACTGAAAAAAATAATAAAATGAAAAAGTGTAAATTCGGACACTACCTATGCCCGAATATAATGTGTCCGAAACGCCACCTAGCCGGTATTTACCTTTCACTAAATGACATATGGTAGGTAAGCTTAGGAACTTATCACATGTCAATAAAGATGTATAATAGAATACCAAAAGAAATCCAGGTTTTACTAAAAAAAACAGAGTTTAATAAAAAAATAAAAGAGTATTTGATAAAACAATGCAATGTTGTTATTCGTTAAAGGAGTTTTTTGGATAAGTAATTATTATTATTCATATCTATTGTTGTTTATTAATTTGTTGTTTTTGCCTTTGTTAACTCAGTAATACCCTAGAATGAATACTTTTGTTATATAAAAAAATATATTAAAAAAACCCAAATTGTTGCAATACCCTTACATGGTCATGTAAAATAGTCAAATAGTCCCTTATATTTATAATATTGTAAGATCTGTACCATACCAACATGATGCAATAAATAATAATGACTATGACTATGACTATTGCTATGTAAGATATTTTTTTATTATGAAAATACAAATTTTGGGAAGCCATGTGACGACAGCTCTTTTTCAAAGCTCCTTTTGGGCTTTTTCAAGAGCTTTTTTTAGTTTCAAGAACATAACACATGAGGAGACCGGACTATAACGCTCTTATCTCTTCAGTGCTTCTAACTCGTCATAAGTTAAGCTAACAGAACTGGTAAGTCGAGGAGCTCGATGGCGCAGTGATTAACGCGCCCGGTCTGTGAGTGCTGAGGTTAAGCAACTTTCGCAAAGGCCGGTCATCGGATGGGTGACCAAAACATTGTCATCTCGAGCTCCTCAGTGCTTCGGAAGGCACGTAAAGCCGTTGGTCCCGGCTGCATTAGCAGTCGTTAACAACCGCCAATCCGCACTGGGCCCGCGCGGTGGTATACGGCCCGTTCTCCCTATATCCATCCATAGGGAAGGCTCGTGCCCCAGCAGTGGGGACATATAAATGAGCTGATGATGATGATGATGATGATGAACTGGTAAGTATAACGCAGGTCTAATGCGGCTTGTCTTTAGTCCATCCATAAAGTATCGTTCATGATTTTTCAATATGTGACGCTGTATAAGAAAGATAGAAAGAAATGCCCTTGCCTTGTTTCTTGTCGGTTCTTCTCAGTACAAAGTCTCCCACCCTGTGTAGACTTACGAACCGATGGCATAGTGACATTCATAAGAGCTACTTGAAGCCTAAACTAAATAAATTATTATGGTCATTTTAGATATGATTCTTATAGTCATACAATTACGACAACAACCGAGACCAACGGATTAACGTGCCTTCCGAAGCACGGAGTAACTCGCGCCATTTTAGTTTGGTCACCCATCCGGTTTTTCGGCATTGCGAAACTTGCTTTACTTTCCAGGTCGCAACCTGAACGCTGAGGTCACCTTGCCATCGAGCTTTGCTGGAAAAAATACTTTATTTAAATTTGTACCTACATACCTACTTAATGTTAAAAAATATATTTCTTTGGAACTTAATGATAGGTTTGCATTGCCCTTCTATAAGAATTCAAAAAACAAACAAATAAGACCGTAAATCTTACCGATTCATCATAATAAATGATTTCATTCGAATCCGAAAATGTCGAGCAAAAAACTTCGCGACTGACCTTTATTGGAGTTCGCAGTTTTTTTGAGATCCGTGACCGTGTACACTTATAAATAAGTCGTATTATTCGATTTAAGAGTCGTATTTTATTTATGATATAGTAAAATTCAAAATTTAAAATTCAAAATTCAAATTCATTCATTCAGTTTAGGCTACAAGTAGCTCTTGTGAATGTCACTATGCCATCGGTTCGTAAGTCTACTCTGGGCGGGAGGTCTTGTACTGAGAAGAACCGGCAAGAAACTCAGCAAGTGTCCAGCTCTTTTCTCCCTTACAGCATTAAAAATATTGGAAAATGCCCGATCATAGCAGGATACTTTCTATTACAATAAACACAAAAAATATAGAAGACAACCACATAACATGTAAAAAAAAAACACAAAATAAAAATTATACGTTAACAAATTTACATCATTAACTTCAAAAAGACAAAAACTTAGTATTTTTTTTCATAAGCTGTACATTATGCTGTGGTGCTTAATTAATGTGCTAGCAAAAAGCAAATTAATAAAAAAAAGAATACGTATCATTTACTTATAAAGAACACAGATACGGATATGGCTACCTGCGTTTATTTTTGCAATTTATTTTAAATTTAAATGTAAAAAAATGAAAATGAGCTTTATTGGTTTATACATATTTAAGTTAATCACTATTATTAATTTGGAAAAAAATCTTCGATCGAAACAAGCACCTTCTGGCAATCCAGACAAGGTACCTTTTGTATCGCGATTTTCTACATCAAAAACAGGCACGGCATCGAATGGAAGGAGCAGCCGGGTATGAAACACTCCAAATCCTTCCTAGGTGAAACCGCCTTAGGACGGAGTAAGTTCATATGCGGAGGCAGCAGAAGACAGGCCCGATTAACCATCGGTGCCTTGACAGGGCACTATGCCACAAAACAAATGCTCCACAGAATGCATCTATCAACAAACAGCTTATGTAGGGCATGTGGAGAGGAAACGGAGTCAATGCAGCACCTACTGTGTGACTGTGACTCTCTGGCTAGGAAAAGAATGGGACTCCTGGGGTCGGCTTATCCGAAACCAGAGGACTACAGGCTCTTCGCTCTTAAGGACGTGGCCAAACTTATGGCATCTATCTTTACAGAGGAAGAAGAGTGAAAGGACGGGGTTGCACAAAAGATCCCGATGGGTCGAAGTGTTACTGCAAGAGGGAAACCTCAGCAGGCCCCACTAAGATAAGATAAGATCGCGATTTTATCTGACCTACACGTAGTGGATAGGAGCGACGATCTTCGAAGGCAGGCTGGCAAGAGCTGGATGAGAGTAGCCGCGGATCGTGCTCGGTGGCGTGCACTTGGAGAGGCCTATGTCCAGCAGTTGACTAGTGTAGGCTGATGATGATGATGATAATACAATATGTTTCTTGCAAGCCTAAGCTTGTCTTATAAATAGGTCTAGCTTAGCTAATATCAGCGTTCCAAGTTGCATAGCAATCGGTATCCAGACACCTGCGACATGTAAGCGCGTTCAACCACTTCATTGCTGAATCAAAGCCCCGAGATGTGCCGGTGGTGACCCGAACGAAAGGCGGCAGCGATTGTGTTACGAGTCACGAGCATCCCATCATTGGCCGTAAATAAGAGCCACAATAGATTTTTTTCTTGTTTGGTGCTTACATGTAAGCGCTCGGCTCACGAAGGGTTAAACATGTATTCTAATGTGCATGTTTTTTACACTTTTGATTCGTTTTGACTGTTTTTCCATGTTAATGCTCGGGACTGTAGGCCTTCTTTTGCGTCCCAGATTCTTTTTACGTTTAAAGGCCTAGGCGTTCCTAAGGACGGCAAAGTCTTGCCATTTCTCTGCTATCTGTCAAGGTCATCCCGCCATCTTCGTCCCAGTCTTCCTGATCGTATTTTCACACTATTTGTATGCCATTAGCTTATCATTTGCTTAGCTCATCGAAGTATAAGCCAAATTATTAAGGGTCAGAATGTTTTTCTGTTTTATTTACAAAATCCGTTATTGGTATTCAAGAAGTAGAAGGTACCGGAAAAGAAAAAAGTAGGACTATCTACAAAAATAAATGAGATGCCATTAAAAACATACTTGTAAAAAAACCAAGTCAAAAAGTTGTGAGATACAGATAAACTATGAAATAAACTCAAGTCAATGATAAATAAACACATAATAATAGCAGGTGACTTTAATATTTAAACAATTCTCAAAAATCAGTTCACTATAAGAAACTAGTATTTTTCGGAATTAGCATGTCAGAATCGTAAAACGCTTTACTCTTGTATCAATGTTTTAAATCATATTTGAACACCCGCGACATAGTGCTGTTATCTACCAGCTCCGGTCACTTATATGGGAAATAGGTGGACTACTAAAAGTTCCGAGCTAGGACCTAACGGATCTTCTTCTTCTTCTTATGGTGCCGTCTCCTACCGGAGATTGGCGATCATCAAGGCAATCCTGACCTTGTCAGTTGTCGCTCGGAATAATGCTCTTGTACTCAGTCCGTACCACTGTCTGAGATTTTTGAGCCATGAGGTTTTACGTTTGCTTGGTCTGCGGCGTCCTTGTAACTTCCCCTGTATGACAAGTTGGAGAAGGGCGTACTTTTTGTTGCGCACTATGTGGCCAAGATATTGCTATAACGGATATAAGATATAACGGATACATTTCTATAATTAGTTTGCTTGAGCAGGTTTGTCTATCCCACCGAACCGAACCCATCGGTTAATCTTATAGGGAACGGGGATACGCACTCGTGCGTGATGCCATACCCTCTAGAAAACCTCTGACGGTGTTTCGTTTCACACGGCTTGAGGAACCCTTTAAGTTTCTCGCTGCCCCCAAAAAATTCCGGTGACGCTGAAAGTGCCGCAAACTCTCTCTCGCTTAGAAGTTGGCAGTAAGTGCCAGCATATAAAAATTTAAAAGGTTGTGTTTTTGTTTTATTTTGATACTTTCCTTTCCAGATCAAATCCGTCAAGACTTGTTTAACAACCGCTACCGCTCACATCTCGTACCGTGTTCATTTCTATACGAACTGTCACTGGCAAGAATCGCGAGCGTGATTAATCGTAGCATGGGACAGACGGGCGGACGGCGCAGTCGCAGCGCAGGTGAGCCGCTCGCCGCGTTAATTGCGCGTGCATTATCTGGCCTATTGTGCCAGTTGATTACAATCGCTTTGTGTCCAGCTCGTGCACAGTGCTATGAATTAGTGAGGTCAATGTAACCGGTTGTATTGATTTTGATATCAACTAATTATGTTTCGTATGAAATGTAATGATGGTGTTTTGTGAATTCGAATCATCAGTCAACATCTTTATTTGTAGATGCTTTTTTGCAGTTATAAATATAGATTCAGAACTTATGAAAAACATCAATTGTTCCATCACCGACTAGGTAATTATTTCTTAATGAAACAGTCTGAATGGATATACCAGAAAAGAGTAGTCTCACTGCTTGATTGGAAAATAAGATTATCCTATACTTAATAATAATCTATTTGTATGTCGGCAAGTGATGGAAAGAACCAGATGATAGAGACGGCATTCTTAAGTAGATGTGATTACCTACATATAAATGAGTGGTCTTTTCATCTATATACATATAAGTATTTATTGCTAGTAGCTTTGTTTAGTCAGGTCAAGCCCGGTTACAACAAGGTGATAAGTGATACATTAAAATAGATTTTCTATTGTTACACTATTTGGACAACGATAAGAAACAGAAGTTTCATAAAACATTATTTCTGGTTGACGAAGTCAGAAGAAATGACCGCCACAATTCTTATAACAATCCCCAAATCCTCAAACCTCTATCAATAACGAAATTAAAAGACAATGAGTGGTCCATTCATATCAGGTAACGCCGAGGGATTCATCAAGATAATCGCAGCTCCGCCCGCCAGAACGACGTGAGTGATATTTGATAGGGAGCCTTGTTAAGAAAGCCTATTCAAATACCAATTGTTGCTGGCCGGCCAGAGAGGCGGTCTATGGTGGAAGAGACAGGTGTACAGCGAGTTAGAACTATCAAAAAAAAATGGAACGAAAATAAACAGATGAACGAAGTGAAACCATTTAACGAATCATTTACGTCTGGTCATAATACCAGATTAGAACCAACTACTATCACAAGAGCACTCTTCATCCGGTACTCATAATTTATGAGTGATAAAGAGTGGGCCCAGGAGCTCGATGGCGCAGTGGTTAACGCGCCAGCTCTGCGATTGCTATGGTTAAGCAACTGTCGTAAAGGTTATTTATATTATTATTAGGATATATTATTATTATATTATTATTAGTTGTCTATAGTATTGTATAGGATGAGTGACCAAAAATATATCATCTCGAGCTTCTCCGTGCTTAGGTAAGCACGTAAATACGTTGGTCCCGGCTGCATAAGCAGTCGTTAGCAACGACCGATCCTTACTGGGCCCGCGTGGTGGTCTATGGCCCAATTATTCATCATCATCATCATTATCATCATCATTATCATCATTCATCATTCATCGCTCATTTAAAATGAGCTGGTGATGAAAAGATTCACGTTTCACGTTTGTAGTGTTTCATTTAAATATGTTGCAAACGCGTATACTTTAGGAAAAAAATAAATGTTTACCGCATTTTCATAACATTGTGATAAGTTAATGACTTGTGCCACATAGCAGCGCTAAACACATCCCCATTCAAATATCAATTAATGTTGGTAATATTAAACGATTCAACACTCGTACTAATTATTTTATTTATACGGCCGCTGCTCATTATGCCGGTCCGAGGCGGAGGCAGCATGCCCCAACCCATTCAGGCGTACAGCCCCAATGAATGTCTGGAACATGATATTAGGATTATTCGAGCTAATGTGAGAGATATTCGTACTTAAGGTGAAATGCGAAACGACACTAAGACAATGGCCCTTGATTGTTCATTAAGCCTCCATGGTAAACGAAAAGGGCCAAAGCTTTTGTGCGCGTATAAAGAGCGAGGTATTTTTGACGCGATTGCGAATGCGCAATCTTTTATTTTGGTAACCGTATATGCGGATAGAAATGTCTTGATAGTCGTATTTAAAATGTTAACCTGTTGAACGTCTGTAATATGAGGATGAAACGCTTGTGAAGCATGTGGTCTCTGTGTCGTCCGATAATTTATAACCTGCTTCTTTATTTGCGAAGTGGATTAAAGCTGAATTACGTAGAGATAAACAAATTAACTAGTCTTTTCTCTTAGTTTATTTTATTATAAATTTTTATTCTTAACATATTTTATTTCGTCATCATCTCAGCCAAAATACAATTGATGGACAAGGACCTCAAGATCTTCACAACGACCGGCTTATGTTTTATTATTATTTATTTTCGTAACTATAAATTAGTCTACACATAAATATGTGCAAGAAAAAGATAAGAAAGTTACCGAGACTTAACTAACATTCCTTAAAATAATGAGATAGCATCTTGAATATCAGTCTACAGATGTTTTGCGAGGACTCCCAAGACACTTGTAATTCCATTAATCATTGTTTCGCGTGCACAAAAACCCCCTAATAACCTCCAATGAATCCAAGCACCGTCTGTGGGACAGTACAATTTGTCCCGCGTCCCATCGGTCAACCACAATGGGCCGGCCGTCTCCTAGACGGCTTGTCAGACGCACACCTCTTTTCGCACGCCTCTAATAAGCCTCCTACGGTCTTTAGGACCCTGGTACAAACAGAGCTGTTATACGAACGCCAACACTGCATTGTCGACTCTATTCTTTTTATAACTAAGTAAAGTGTTGTTTATGATAAAAGTGGGATAACAGACGTTTTCGATGTGCTTGGTAGCGAAAACGATAGAACGTTATTGTTGGTGCCAAATCGTAATAATACGTCAATGTCTGCGTTGTTCCGCGGATTATCGCCCGCTGTTTTTCTTGTTAATTGGGCGAGAAATCAACGTGGCGGAGATGCGTCGAAAGGGCTTTTGTTTGGGCACGTATCGATAAACTTCATTTCACTATCCCTTTGCTCACCAGTAGGTATCATTAGTAATTTTTTAGAGATAGTATTACGTCTTTATGTTTGTCAGGTTGCGTACTTGAAAGTTTTGCCACCTATTTCTTTTTATTTTCAAGGAGAAACTATTGGCTTTCATCCCACAATATGGCAAGTGACAATTTCGCAGAGAAATTGGTTATCTTATCCCTGAAACGGAACACCACCATACTATTTATTTAATAAGATTGTTTGCTATTGTTGCACGCTGCTAAAATGTCAAAGTCAAATCATTTATTCAACATAAGTCTTATTAGCCAACATAAGACAGGCACTTATTGACGTCAAAAATGCCACCTAATATTTTTTTTATCAGACTTAACTTAAAGATAGGTTATCTAAGACTAAAATAAGAAACTAGCCATAGAAATGAAACAAAGAAAATCTTCCATTTATTCCGGGATATTTTAATAAATTTGCTTTGCATATGAACTATCAAAGAAAGGATATATTCACGCTTCCGCTGAACTGCCCTTGCAAAAGTTGCTTAATTTGCAAGATCCAATGGAACATTAATCAACATCAAAACAACATCCATACAGTTACCATAATTCCTAATTAATAGTATTCCTACTATTGTCCAGTAAATTATTCGAACTGGGACACGCTACTTGAATGATCATCGGTCAATAAAAAAATCGATGGTAATTAGCAATTGGCCAGCGGGCGGTGCCGCCGCGGCTAGAGACGTGCGCCGGCGCAGATGTCAACGGGCGGCGAGCGGACTTATTTGCTGTGACCGACATCAAACGCGCCGCCAACCGGCTGCGTATGGCCCGAGGTATAGGCGTATTAAAATAATCACTACGAGTCATATAGCCTTGGTATATACTGTCCCAAAGTAAAGCAAAGGTCATTAAAGTCAACTTATCCCTACGTAGAATAAGAAGTCCAGTGCCTCGGTGGCTGAGAGGCAAGTCGCTGTGGATAACTGCAGATTGTTACATTGCCAGGCTAGGCAGTGTCTCTGATTTTATTGATGCATAACACGAGTTTGTGATCTTGAACCCTGATTTGGCACACGTCGTGATTAAGCCAATAATTAATTGGATGGTGTAAACCAACATTTGTATGAAACGAAGGACTACTTAGCAGTTTTTAAAGGGAATTGAATATAATACAATACTTTATTGTACATATAAAAAAACACAGACATGTCTAACACAAACAAAGATATAAAAAAAAATAACAGTCGTACAATGGGTGGCCTTATAAAAGCGATATCTTCCAGGCAACCTAGGAATGGAGAGGCACAATAGATTGTTGAAGTAGAGTGCTAAAGTTCTGCAAAGATTAAATCTTACCGTTTAGCACTTTGTGTTTTGCAAAAATGCAATTATTTTTGGGAGGAGCTCGATGGCGCAGTGGTTAACGCGCCCGATCTGCGAGTGCTGAGGTTAAGCAACTTTCGCAAAGGCCGGTCATCGGATGGGTGACCAAAAATTTCCGCACTGGGCCCGCGTGGTGGTTCATGGCCCGTTCTCCCTATCCATCCATAGGGAAGGCTCGTGCCCCAGCAGTGGGGACATAAATGAGCTGATGATGATGATGATGATGAATTATTTTTATATCATGTTCTTTTGATGTTCGGTGAAATAAAGGCGCCTTGTAGAAACGCGCTCGATGCTCTCGCGCTTTTATCTATTATTAGCTAAATAATTTGTTAATGGAACAGTATATTTAATACGAATAAATGATTTGATTTGAAGGCCCAGGAGGAAGACCGCGAGTCACTCATGACTTGAGTCGACTGCAATCATCAAAGCGAGGTCACGCGTCTCCGTCCACATGTTCTCTGTCCTGGCTTTCGTAATGCAGCTCCATTTCCTAGACACCGAGTTGACATGGAAAAGCTAATTTCATTCTTTCATTCTACAAACAGTTTCCATGAAAAGAATGGTTACTAGAAATTCTGATATAAGAGGGCCTCGCTAAACTGAAATAACTTCCGGATTCAGAGAAAACACTCTGAAGCTAAAATCTTAGCAGCTACATACTATGGTCTAGTGGTGAAGCCACCTGTCTCAGACGACAGTGACGTTCAGAATTTAATTCCGACGAGGGTATCATTAGGTTTGTTCAAAATAAGATAACCAGTACCTAAGTAGTTGAGGATTCCGAGTTAAGTGCGCTTCCGCCTTCGAACTTATGGTCACATACCGTCACTTAATCCCTAGCTAAAAAAAAATATATTTTATATTAAAAACAACGTTCGACAATTAGAATTTACCAAAAATAACCCACTAAGTTGCATGCATTATTTTACATTATTTTTTATAATATGTTGGGCTAGAATTAGGTACTATTATAGTTTTGCTTTCTCTTGTAAATCCTTTTAAATTGTTAAAACTTAAATTATACATATACTTTGTGGATTTAATTGTAAGTGATGAATTGTGTTTTTATTTAATTTAATTTTTCTTTTTTTCTATTTCTATCAATATACTAGCACTATGGTCGCCTGAATCACAGGATTTTCCTAGTTCAGGCAAAAATTCAATATGTTTATCTATAAGAATTTATCTGTTTCTGTTTATATGTGTGATTTTATATGAAAAATAAATTATTACTTACTATTACTTACTTACATTCATGTGAATAAATGGAATTTACCAAAACAAAATATTAGCTTGTCTTTGAATTCAAGAATGTATCGTAACAAAAATGCGTTCACATTTCTAACCCGCAAGCGGAGTGCGGTTCCAACGAGGTGCCAATAAATCATGCCCGCCCGCCCCTTTATTTAATATTGTCATAATAATAAAAACGCGCGCTAACGCACCGCGATCGCACACCGACTCATTACAGGACAGGCACGCTAGCGTTTTATTTGTAAACTTTACTACAACAGAGGCGATGTTTATACCTAAGTACGTGTGCTTTTGTTAAAAAAATAAAATTAATCTTATTAATATTAAATAAAGCTTAGTTATACTATGTTGTTACAATAAATAGTAAGCTATAAAATAACGACTAACCCTTAAACACAACATGAATAAAAAGTGTTAATAACCTGAATACTTTTTTATTTTAACATAATTTGTATGTTTTTAAGTCAAATATATTTTTAAATTTAAATTAAAATTGTTTTTTTTCTATAAATAAAGTAGCATTACACAAAATGTAGTGTTACAATAAATTAGTAGGGTGGTAGAGTAGATCTTAAGCCTATTTAATAACTTATTAATTACTTGCATTACATAGAGAGAGGTATCATTATTATTATCATGTAATTTGTTACCATTAGGCGTTCTCCTACTGAGTTTTTATTTAAATTATTAAGTAATATAAAATGCCATTCTCCACAAAACAGATTTAGTTTTGGCATAAATGAAAGAATGTACTGTCTCTTCGCTAAAAGGACGAGTAAAGCATGCCCTATCTCCTTCCTCATAATCTATGGCTGCAGCCCGCCTCCGCGCTTTCCAGCTGATGACCTTTTTTGCCCCACTTCGGCAAAGCTTTTGACACCTGCGTGATAGCTACTTTAATTTGCCCCGAGGTGGTTAATGCGGTTGAAACATCAATAACACTTAGTGTCGCCGCGGCGGTCCCTGAGACCGGCTGAGGTAATTACGGGTTAAAATTGATACGTTAAGGAATCGGTGATGTATCAGGTCGGGAGGTGAGGCCCGCTTTCAATTTAGATTTATGTGAGATGGCTTAATTACGGGGGATGCTCTGTAATTTTTCTATTTGCGATCGTTTGTCGGTGATAATGATATCTTTATTTTTTTATGAGTGCGGTCTAATTGTATTTTTTATTTTAATTTTAATGTATTCGTATGACCAAAGGCGTATCATGGTGACACACTATTAAAAAACCTGTCAGCTTATAGTTAGGTACCCGTGGTTGTTAAATAAGGTGCGCTTAATTTCCAATATTTTCATATTGTTATTTTAGGAGATATAATGTTCATTTGATATAATGATTACTAGGTCTCAATACATTTCCTATAGGTAACTACTTTTCGTATATTTTTCGGGCCGTAGCTAGCACAAAAACTAGCTAGCCAAGTAAACTAGTGACCACACGCAACGCAATACTTTACACAACCCTTACTTTTTTTTTGAGTTTGCTGCCTTAGACGGCATTTTCAGCGTCACTGGGCTTTTTTGGGGGCGACGAGAAACTTAAAGGGTCCCTCAAGCCGTGTGAAACGAATCACCTTCGGAGGTTTTCTAGTGGGAACGGCATCACGCACTAGTGCGCGTCCCCGTGCCCTACTAGATTCTCCGAGGGGTTCGGTTCAGATCGGACAACCCTTACGCTATGCTAGCTGCTGTGCTATAGAGTTTAATCTATTGTTCGCTTTCTACAACGAAAGTGTGATCAGACTTGTCACACAACTGTAACGTATCAAATGCGGCGCTTCTTTTCATTAGAGGCCTCCAGGGCCGGTATCATCTGTGGAGATTATCGCCGGTCCATTTGCGGGCGCGGAATGCGTGGGGAATGCGCGCTGTGTCAAATTTGATACACAG
Source organism: Eudonia mercurella (assembly GCA_963082485.1). Classification (NCBI taxonomy): domain Eukaryota; kingdom Metazoa; phylum Arthropoda; class Insecta; order Lepidoptera; family Crambidae; genus Eudonia; species Eudonia mercurella. The sequence continues at coordinate 1,166,239 of OY720034.1, read as the reverse complement.
GCTCGTTACAGACACGTAAAAAGCTCTGCTTTTGACGAATTTTCGGCGCGTGGTACAAACTATAGGCGTTATGGTTTGTTTATTATCATTTTTACTTTGTTGACGTCTCACGGCTAGGCCCTAGCCTGCCCACATGACTGGTCAAGACACCCAATGCGTGTTGATGGGTCTTTTGATTTGGTCAACGGATCGGCCGGTGCAAACGCATGTGTAGTCGTTAGTTCCAGTTGATGTCGTAAGGTGGCAGTCGTTAAACGCCTTCAACACCCACCAACCCGCATTAGGCCGCCCCCCTATCTAATTCGAACTCTCCTGAGAATCTAGTAGGGCACGGGGATACGCACTAGTGCTTGATGCCGTTCTCTTTAGAAAACCTCCGAAGTTGGAGGAACCCTTAAAGATTCATGCCTCTTGAATGCCGTATCAGCAAACTCTTTCCAAAAAAAATAAGTATTAGACTGGCAAGCTGACGACTACTGTCAACGGTTTACACATAGCACACATTTTAAAATAACAATTTAAAATAGCAGACACACCCTCACACACACACGCACCCTCAAACATAACGCACGCATACGCAGTTATTAAAATTTTATTTTTCTAGTTTAATTTAAAAAAAAATATATATTTAATATTTTTACATATCACAGAATTTTTTTGATATATGTAATTTGATCCTGGTATTAAGAGTAAGGGGAGAGCTGGTGCTCAAAGTACAGGGTAATCTAGTTTGAGCGCCAGTATTTCACCATATATGGGCCTACTTAAGTATATACCATTGTATTTTTGTGTCACTGTGGAAAAAAAATTGAATTTGAATTTCTTTTTTTTTTAAATTGTCATAACCTCAACATCCCTTAACTCAGACCATAGTTACACTAATGACAAGTTTGGGGAAAACGTTTAAGAGGAGGCCGCGCGGCCGATTAGTTATGGCGGCTGCGCAGACGCACCGCAAGGTACCGGAAACACTACAAGTACTAAATATCTCATCTGTGAAACTACAAGGTCTAATGAAAAAAGGTTACTATAAAATTGATGCATACTTATCTTATTTTTAGTATAATTAACTATAGTTTGACTTTGTTTTCCTGAAACAATTTTTGACTTTTACTAGAGTACTGTAGTGGTATGTTATGACATTGTGGAAATCGAAACTTTTACCTGATGTAAATTTGTTAACCTAGATTTTTTATTATTTTTTTTTTTTACATGTTGTGGTTGTCTTTTATAAGTATGTTCTGTGTTTATTTGTAAATAAAACTATTTGAACATTGAATAAAGGATTTTCATATCATTTCATTTCACATACTTTCAGCCTAGAGGTCTTAGATTAGGTCGAGAGAGTCTTTGTGAGACTTTAAGCTACGGCTAAGCATTACTGAGAAGGGACTTACTTTATGTAAGAAAGCTAAGCAGTTAGTATGAGACAATTATTATAAAGCCACAATTGTATTCACCGTAAAATTCACGCTCTTATATAGCTGGATGATAATTGCTAAATAAGGAAGAAGAACTTGCTAAATAAGTTGTTATGAGTTGTTATATTTGGGAACCAAGAACAGGTTTAAATAATGTATCATCAACATTTAATAACCCTTTAACGGGCACAGCATGTTCATATTTTTCGATGGTTTTCGACCTTATCTCAATTGTATAAAGTTCAAAATATGGTGGCAATATATATGCCACTGCCTTATAAAGGGTTTAATGTAGGTACTTTATGAAGGGAAAAAATTGTTAAAAATGTTCATTATTGTTTAACAGTATCTAATGAACCGGCTAGTCGTTCAGTCAAGAGGCTGATTTAATTGTGATAACTGTCATATATCTATGGCGTTTTGGTTATCGCGCCAGCTCTGCGAGAGCTGAGGCTGAGCAACTTTTGCAAAGGCCGATCATCAGATAGGTGACCAAACATTTATCATCTCGAGCTCCTCCGTGCTTCCGAAAGCCGTTGGTCCCGGCTGCATTAACAGTCCTTAACAACCACCGCAACGCGCTGGTCCCGAGTGGTGGTTTATAGGCCGTTCTCCCTATCCATCCATAGGGAAGGCTCGTGCCCCAACAGTGGGGACATAAAATGAGCTGATGATGATGATGATGACATTTGTATGAATTTTTACATGAATTAATTAATTAATGAATTTCATATAAGATTTTTAATTGTTATCTATGCATAATGTACAAATCTGTTTCCTAAACATGTAAGAAATTAAACAAGAACAATTCTCTTACCAAATACTATGTATAATGACAATGATGAAGCAGAAACTGTGGTACAAGATATCGACACTTTTATACTCATAAATATTAATGCACCGGCCGACACAAAGATGATATATCGATGAACACAAGAAAACGAGAACAACTTCATCAATGAATACCGCTGTCAAACAACTGTCAACTCAATTATAAATTTTATACAGACTCGCATTTTGCTAAACTTACGTGTAGTGAAAAGTGAAAGTGATAAGCAATATCTCCTGTTATTGTCCAAATTTCAGTAGAATTTAGATAAGTTGATGTTTTTAGAATTACCCTCGATTTTATGTATATTTGTATACTCTGTAAATAGGTATTAGAAGAACCCCTGTAAACTTATAATTAATTATTAATTAAACTCTCATCACAATAATTATCGAGTTACCTAAACGTATGTAATACATAATATGAAACCGTTTGTCTGATTCCGGACTCATGTCTCCCTTGATGTCTCCCCTTGGGGAGCCATTAGGATTTTCTTAGTTCTGGTGTCTCCCCCAGGTAGGGAAGACATCAGACCTTGCTTTTTAATAACATGTTGAGTACTCGTGAATCCGTGTCAAGTGTAAATATACTAACCACTCGAAAATAAATAAGTATTTATGTACCATATTTAAAATGTCTGTGTTATCTTCAATGTCAAGTTTGTTGAATCCAATAAATCAAAAAATCCTAGAAAGCCAGCCCGTGATCACGGTCAGTGGAACTAGTCGATACGCCGGGTATAGAGAGGTCTGCATAGGATATAGGTTACAAGTACTCAGTTACCGAGTATAATCACAGGTAAAACTGACTATTTTGCGTAAAACCTTGCGGAAAGATATGTTTTAAAACCTTTGACCATAAACCCCGCTATAGGTTTACAAATTTTCAAGGTAAAATATACATGTAAGTAAAATTAAATTCAATAAAATTAAAAAGCAATTAATTATTTAAAATCATACGCCAAAAATACTATAAAAACTTTTTGCCATAAGCAATAGACAATGTATTTAAAAAAGGGATATTCAATTTCATTATCCATTGTTCAGTAAGGTTTTATAAGTATTGTATATATTTACTTTTTTTATTTAACTTTGCTCTTCTATCAAAGTGGAAGATGGAGACTGAGTCACTCATTTTGATAATTTATTTTTTATATACATTGTACATGATGTGATTCTACTTGAACGATAATGGGTTCTAAATGTCCCCCGACTCCTCTGGGCCGGCTCAATTAGCGGTTAGGCTGTTTAAAGGCGATTAGGTGACTTGCGCAAGAGTGCCGACTGCGACGGAGTGACGTCACTCTGGGGATGACTAACACAATTCAATGGATGAAGGTATGATTCTGATCAAGTGTGCTAAGTCAATAATATGTCAAATAGGTAGTAGGTATTAGATAGGTAGGTAGTGTAGTAGTGGGTAGTAGTAGGTGTCAGTAGTCTAATTTATCTTTATTAAAATAAAAACAGAAACTTTCTGTTTGATAAAAATTCAAACAACGTAGGTATCAAAGTTATAAAAATACAAGTACACATTTTAAATCGCCAGTATTTTTATAGAAGGACGAACCTGACTTGTGAAAACAAGGGAGAAATACAAGACTCAGACCCATATGTTTCTAGGTCGATAAGAATACTTAATTAACTATGTAATTGATCAAAAACCTCCTATAACCTCAATATTTATATATGATAAAATATCAAGCGGAAGCAAATAAAACTAAACTCACAAAAAAACAAAAAAATATATATCCGTAAAAAATAACTATTCTCTGCATTTTAAAATCGCTTATTTATATTACTTATTTGAAGCCATCCTCTTATCTAGACAGCCGCTTATACGTACCTGTCCTTAAAATCGACCTTAGGCCTCATATATTAAGGTCTACAATAGTTCCCGACCAGGTGCGGTTATCTGTATTCATGTAATCAATTCGGAGACATTTCTCAGTTTCAACCCTTCACAGCTAATTAATATTAACTACCCACTTTAGCCATCCCGACAGTTCCACCTGGTTCCAAACAAATTGTAAATTTAATTTAAATTTTGCTATAATTTTATTTTCAATTGCACCATGCTCAACGTTTTTCATCAAAACAACTGGCCGCGTTTAACAAAAACATGTCAAAGTGTCAAAGGATACGTATTTGAATTTTATCAACTCCATTTCGCATAAAAAGCTTTATGAATAAGTCATAGTAAAATGAATAGTTTTATACAAAACACGTAATAAGTGGAAAGTCAAATCGTCAGCAAAACAATGAAATTTGAATTACTAAACGAATGGGACTATGTATTTACTTTGCCTATTTAAAGATTTACCAGCTGCCAGAGGTAGTGTGCTCGTATTCAAAAAATATGATATCATTAAAAACTTTACTAATCAATACGTAAGTAAGTGGGATAGGTAACCTCAAACCCATGATCACGCCTTTGGTTAAAATTATACGCTTTTATGGAGTCCGGGCCTAAGGCTGACAGTCCAACCCTGAGGTTGATTCCCAAACGTTTGTAGTGGGTTTGTTTGCTGGTCGGTCGCTGTGGAGATCCTTGGGGGAGGCCTTTGTCCAGCAATGGACGTCTTTTGGCTGAGGTAATGAGGGCTTCTTTAATAACTTTCTTCATAGATACTTTCAATGCATCTAGGCCAGACATAAATGTTTTTGTTGTAAATCAGGTAACTGATGCCAAAAAGGCCCTACAATGAGCAATAGATAAAGTAAGCAACGCTTATTGTTCCAGAGCGCACGCTGCACTGAACGCTATCGGCTTAATAAAACGCTCAACCACCACAATGCAGATATCAGATTACTAAAAATCCGCGCAGAGTACAGTGCGCACGGCCGGTTCGCGGTACAACGTGTTAATAATGCGGTCCGGTACCTTGCGGCGCATGAGGCGAGATGAAGCGGGGCGATTTCGATTTTCGATCTCAGAAACGCATTCATTTGCATGAATGCGTTTCTGAGATGAACCTTTGGCCTGTAACTTATCACCTTTTACTTTACTTTCAAAATACTTACTTAAAAATATTTATTTGTTATATAATGAATAAACAAAAAGCATTAGCGTATAACGATCAACGCAACGGTATAAGCTATGTCGTCGTTATGATGTGAAGACAGGGTTTCGAAGAATACATTTCGGTAAGATGTCAAAAGATTCTTCCTTTAAAACCTATGAAAAAAATCTCTAGTGAGATTCCAATTTTAGGCTATCGTGATTGTATCTAAATAGTTAGATATGACACTAGACACTACACAATTTTGTGCAAAATTTGTATTCCAAAGTTGGACTTATTCAATTTCAATAATAACGTTAACGACTTGAGAGAATTTTTACAAAAAAAAGATGTTTACTTATTCTAATGAATATAATAAATTTATTCTTGAGGGCTAATAAAAAAGCTTTGCTTTAACCTCACCCCGCTGCTCGCTCCGCCGCCGCCCGTGACTTGCGGCGTGTAACGCGACACTAGTCGCTGGCTTTACGTACCGACCCTAATTTTACGGCTCATTAGTCCATTCCGTTGTTCTTTTTTGCAAGCCACTGTCTCGTGAAGAACGTCCGAATTTCCACTACGACTTTATTATGGTTAGTCGTAGCGTGAACCCGCGTATCGGTTACACGATTACACCGCCCGATCTTTAGTTAATACGTTATTTAATACGCCATTGCGGCCAACTTGCTCCCCGCACAGCTGCTTCTTAGTAAAAGTATATTTGAGATGTTGTGTATATTTTTTCTCTTTGTATTTTGTAGGGTAATTGGATTTGAGATGATTTTGCAAGAGAAAGGAATAAGCTGATAAGGGTAATTGTAAATTAGTCAATAATTGCTTTAAGGTTCGATGTCAGGATGCAAAAAAGTTCGCGCATCGTTTCATCTGTTATTAGTTTAACCAAATTATTATTTATTTGGTACTTACATGAAAAACTTTATACGGAACTTTTTAGGTTAGTAGAAAGTGTTCCTAAAGTGTGGAATGTTTTCTAATATTATGACGCTGTAAAAGAAAGGGAGAAAAGTAAAGCCCTCCTTGCTGAGTTTCGTGCCGGTTCTTCTCAGAACAAGGTCTCCCGCCCAGAGTAGACTTACGAACTGATGGCATAGTGATATTCATAAGAACTAACTTATAGTTGAATAGTATGTACACACATCAAAAATGTCTAGGTGTCAAGTACATTTCCAGCTTTAAAAAATGTCTAATAATATGTACCTAATCTGGTTTTCCAGACTGGCTTCTTGCTCTATTGGTTATGTTTTAGTAAACAAATTTATCCCTCTTATGTTAAAAAAAAATAAGAAAAATGCAATTTTAACAAATTGGGGAAAATTTGTTGGCAAAAAAGCAAGAACAAGGTTGATTTTTTTAAATTTTATTATAAAAATAAAAATAAAAACAATCTGTACTCTACCATTCACACGAATCACACAAGCACAGCGATTTGGCATGCTTAAAATCAGTTCATCCAAATCACTTTGATGAATAGCCGCCCACGTTCTTTCTAACAAGTCAAAAAGTTGTTATGGGGTGTGCACGGCATCCATACTCGGCAGAGCTCTTCTTTGGAGCATGTCCCATGCATGCTCAATTGGGTTGAGGTCTGGTGATTGTGCAGGCCACGGCAGGACGTTGATATGAGAATCGGCAAGAGTGCGTGTTACGACTCTAGCCGTGTGTGGACGTGCATTGTTATGCATTAGTCGAAACGAATCACCCAATCGGCCTCACAAGGGGATGATCACATCTGAAACAATCTTCTCTGCGCAGATTTGAGCATTGAGGTTGCCCCTGATCCAAATGACATCGGTTCTTCCACCGATCCAAATACCGGCAAACCATGATTGTTCCCCCTCCATATGGATGAACGTCCTGACAAAATCTCAAGCGTTCTTGACGTCCAGAGGTCCTTTAAACTCGAGTGCGTCTTGTATCCGGCTTCATACCGAAACGTGATTCATCAGAGAAGCAAACACAGCACCACAGTCTTCTTCCTCCCAATTTCGGTGTTCGCGAGCCCATTGCAAACGGGCTCTACGATTGTGGGGTGCTAATGTGCTATGGGTGGAACCCTCAGCGACTTTCGGGAACGCAGACTCACTTCGTGTAAATAATTCCGGATGGTTTGGTCGCTTATCAGCAAGCCTGAAGCGCTGTGGAGCCTTATGGCCAACATCATAGCGGTCATGGCACGATTCCGTCGAGCAGTATTTTAGATGTACCGGTCTTGTCTTCGAGTGGTGATACGAGATCTTCCTCCATGTCGCTTGACAAATTTCATCGTTGCAATTTTTTTCACTTTCAGTGCAGAAATTGTACAGCATTTGTAAAATTGCCATTACGCACTTTCATAGCAATTCAGATTGACAGTTAATTTTCCATATTTAAACAATGTAAAAAAACAATTTTTCATTCATATCGTGAAATTCAATAAAAAAAATCAATAACTATCCAAAAAAGTTAAAATATTAGGTAATTCTATAACGCAACGATACTTTAAAATGTATTTGATCCCTAGACATTTTTGATGTGTATCTATAAACTATAAACTGAATATAGAAATTTAGAATTTTCATAAAACATAGACAAAATGTATTAAAGGAAATTCAGTGCCAAAAAGAAATTCCTAATCGATCTCTGTATTAATTAGACTTCATCAATTAAAAGCATAATTATTTAAAATAAGAAATTGTATCAAACTTCATGACTAAATCAAAGAAAATGTTGCAAGGCTTTTTTATGTGAATGAACGAAATAAACGGCTTCTTGAAAAATCTTTCTATTCTTTTGCTGTAATATTGTAGCATTCGTTGATTTTGAAATAGCAAACAAAGTAAGTATACGTTATCCTCAGCCTTTAAAAAACTAGTTCTCAATCGTAGACGAACTGTTTTTGTAGCACACTATCACAGGCGCCGGCAAATCTTGTCTGGCCGCCCGCCGGTATCTTCCCGCCGCGCTTTCGTGTACACAAAGCGACACCGAGCTGTACCATTCTTGGTCATCGCCAGGGCTGCAACTAGGATGATACAATGGCATTTCAGTTTGTCAACCGGTTCCCTGTCCCATCTACGGCACAATAACACAGACCACATTATGGCATATAACAATTAGTGTAACCATTGTTATATTTGTTCTGTCATCGTGTTTTATATAGAATAAGATTCGATCATATGATCATACGATTCAAGGATCATTAAAGCACAACTTGGTTCATAACCCTGCCACTGGCCTCTCGAATTCTCGATCCTGCGAGCCCTAGCCTGCCCTAGCTCTAGTCATGGCTTGTTATGATAACCTTTCCTTTTATCGGACGGATCATTTTGCTGTCACCAGGCTGAATATGCGAATCATCCAGATTTTGGCACAACTCACTTCATTACTCCCCTAACCCTCGTCGCCTGTTCCCGCGTGCCCTAGCTCCAAACCTGGCCTGATAATCGGTCCTCGTATCGGGGGTCTCATTCAACTATCGCTGCGCTACCAGCCAGCCACCACATATCATAAATGTGGTTTGAAGAACCAATTTGGCACATCTCAGTCCAATCCCCTGTCCCTTGTCTCCCAATCCCGCGTGCCCTAGCTCCAGCCCTGGCCGGATAATCGTTGCTCGCATCAGGCGGCTCATTTAACTATTACCGCGCTACCAGCAAGCCACCTCATATTATGCATATGGTTTCAAGAACCATTTTGGCACATCTCGGTTCATTCCCCTGTCCTTTATCTCCCGCTCCCGCGTGCCCTAGCTCCACTCCTGGCTTGATAATCATTCCTCGTATCGGGCGACTCACTTTATCGCTACCTTCCTACCTGTCGTTAGAAAAACTTGCTCCCACCAATATATGTTTTTATAAATACGGTTTCTAGAATCATTTTAGCACATCTTGATCCATTCCCCTGTCCTTCGTCGCCCGTTCCCGCGTGCCCTAGCTCCAGTCCTGGCCTGATAATCGTTCCTCGTATCGGGCGGCTCATTTTGCTGTCACCGTGCTGCCACCTCGTTAACATTGCGGCGCACAATTACTGCGGGCTCGCCGACCGTTATCGCGGGCTCAATAAAAAATATAAGTTGGTGTTAGCGGCGATTACACTAAATTCCCCTGCAATCTCCGATGCAGGGGAAAAAATATCAATCCGACTGAACGAAGATCTTGGTGGCATGCCGTTATTAATTAGTGATCTCTTCTTAATTTGGAAATTCTTGTCAGCTGTTGCCTCGATTTGGTGAGCTTTGGTAACTCGATTTTAATATTTTCAGACAATATTTGTAACACTTTGCTTTAAAAACATTTGGGTTTAAATAGCTTCTGTCTTATAAGTACCAAAACGATTAAGTTCGTTTGTAAGTCAGTTAGCATAAGTGTAGCAAATGTCACCATCGTTAAAATCAAGCCATCGCTACTATTGATGGGGTATTGGCTTACACGCTTGCCAAATGCGGGTTGGTGATCGATCCCAAACCCGGGCTACGCGTCGAAATGGCCGAAACACACTCTTTCTTATGTGAGAATTGAACGCCGGAACTTGGAATATCCTGCCAAGTCTAATCAGCCACCGAAGCGTAAAGTGAAAAAAAACATTTTAATTTGGATGTTTTTAAGTATGATTTCCTGTAAGCTATTTCATCCGCTTGAATCACAAGGTTGCCTAAGTCAAGCAATCAGTAAATACAAATTTATTTTGAATATTTTAGCAACAACTTTTGCCAGAGATCAAAGTCAGACTTGATTCAAAATTAACGTAGTTCTACGGAACGGAGTTGACTCTAGCTTAAAACACGGTAAATGACAACCAGTTACGCAGGTAGGGCAGTCTACCACTGGAGCAGTGTCCGGTGTCTTCACCCCGGTGGCGCGTCACGGGACCGGTACCTGCCCAGGTGACATGTCACAGTGACCGGTATTCGCCCAGGTGGTATGTCACAGTGACCGGTTTCTGCCCAGGTGGTATGTCATGGCGATCGGCACGGGACATGCATCGACATTTGATACTGAATGTAGCGGCAGGCGAAAATAACGAAATTAATACAGTGGCGGACATCGAAAATACCTACAGTAAAAACAACTACAACATACAACAAGAAATAGAACAACTAGATTTAAACTGCTAACTTATTTGAAAACAAAAATGAATTTATCTTTTGTACAGTAATAAAACCATCGGCCAATCGGCAATATACTGATATTGTATCAGGTTTGGTGGGTGGAAGGGCTTGTTTATTTACCACCATCTAAAGTCAGCCGCAATAACACCTATGTCAGTAGTAGCATTGTTGTGCCCAGTTTTGTCAGTCAAAGATAAGATAGCCAGCTTTGGTCTTATCGTCACTTATCAATTACCATCAGGTTAGACGAAGGACATATTATTACCCTGGGGTGGGTACCCATTCAGTTGCTGTGCGAAAATCCGACAGTTTAATTTATTTTTAATATTTTTACAGTATTTTTTTCAACTCTGTGGAAGAGGTTAATAAAATGGTCAAAAATAATATTGAAATCCATTAAAGAAAACATTTTCAGTCTACGTAATCAAAAAAGAAGCGAACGATCGAAAAGAATATTGAAATCAAAAATCAATTTAAATATTCACCCCAAACACTGCTCGCCACTGTACCAAATCAGCTATACGTAATAGGTTGCCGGCAAAAACTGTGCAAATCCCTCGGACGGATCCCGGTGGATCCACCGCGGGATCACGTTACTAGTTAATGGAGCGTGACTTCAGTGCGCGGTGTGCCTTACCGCGGCGGCCGGCGGCGGGCGGCGTAGTCCAGCGCTGTAGGCGAGTTGAACTTCTTTTCTTTTATAAGGTTTTTAGTAATTAAATATGCCTTCTGGATTTTCGCTATACAGACACGAGTATAATATGCTGTGTCCTTCAAGAGATCAATGGAGCAGTTTGATTATTGGACACCGTTGAGTAAAGGTGTAATGTACCGCGATTTTTTTTTTAATTTTGCATCGTTAAGATTATTTGTTCACCAAAAAAAGTTTTTTTAGTCAATTGACGAAATAACTAATTAAAAAACTCTTGGAGTAAAAATAAAAGATAGGAAGAAAGAGAAAAGATAAAGAAAAAGAGAAAGATAGAAAGATGACAGGGAGGACATTTTTACAATATGTAAAGAAAGGGAGTAGTTACCTAAAGATATGGCCTTGCTGAGTCTCTTGTCGGTTCTTCTCAGTACGAGGTCTCCCGCTAAACTTAAGGGGCATAGTGACATATAACTTATTTTTGTAGCTTAAACTGAATGAATTATTTCTAAATTAAATGGTTTATTGCGACCACACACTCACGCACGCGTGGTGTACTCTACAACCTGCATTGGACCAGCGTTGAGGATAAATATATATGTGGCTAGGACCTAATTTTCTCATGTGCTATTGTTTATGTAGGAGGGCCTGAGTCTAGATGTGGAACGTTTTAGGGCTTACCATAAGACGATCATTTGAAAATAAACAGTACACATATCTAAACCCGTTTATTTTACATATACAAGACACTAACGTTTCGAAACCTTTTAAAAAACAATAGTCGAAGACCCTATTTAAACAACAGTACTTAATTGATGGCCCTACACTCGTAAAAACTCAATCGAAATCACAAAACACAGAGCAAACACTTGAAAGGTTAAACAGACGCGCTCGGGCCGATAGCCCACCGAAAACTCGACAATGTTATTAGTCGACGACGAATTGATGTCAATACAAACAAACTGAACAATCATGCCCAATCCCATTTGAGGAATTATCTCGTAGTGGCTTGGACGCCGCACAATTACATACAAATTGAACTCGCCCTAGACGCACGCAACGGGACAGCACAGCGTATGGTACGGCAGATGAACTAAAACCCTTTTACTACAAAACAGTGTTCAAATTTTACTTTTGATTTTTAAGTGCTAATTGCTGCACTGAAGCTGAATTAAATATTTATAAAATACAGTGAAAAAATTAAATGCCTACCCGACCTAGCCAGGAATCGAACCTGGGTCTTCCGCAATCCGGGCGGCTGCACTGACCATTATGCTACCGGGAAGGCTGACGTAAGCACTGAATTTTTACACTGCTTTTTAATTTTTGAGTGTTTTAGCGGCACAGTGCCATCTATCCAACGGTTATTGCAACCGATGGCAGTGTACAATGGCTACTTACTAGTTTAAAATATTGTGTCTCTGTCTAAAAATGTTAGCTAAAAAGTGACAGCATCTGTTTTAAGCATTTGTCTACGTTTAGCCATCGTTTTGTAGTAAAGCAGAAACTATTCAAAGTTGAAACAAAACTTAACATAAAGTTTAAAATTTAAAATTTGTTTAGTTTGTGAAACACAGGTATGATATGCGATCTTACACAATCAAATCAGAGCCTCCTTTATGAACTGCCTCAAGAGCATACAAAATATAATAATTGATAAAAATATTTATTAATTTATCTAATTAAACATTTTTATTTACAACATAAATTAAAAAAGGAACTAGAAATAAAAATATACACAATTTTTTTTTGCCGCCAGCGTCCTGGGCACTCTCCCGCTTGGCAGCGATTTGGAGTTCCTTTTTTATTTGTAAAAATTGTGTATATTTTAAAATATAATATAATAAGGAAAAAAGTACCATATGAAGTTTATGAAATGTACTCTAACCACTGTATCACTGAGTAAATATTTTAAATTTGAAATTGAATTTGTATCTAATTTTACAAATTTCAGTCGCCGAATTACAATCATTTTTCAAATTGAATGTATAGTTATCTATCATACTCAAACCAGTGAATGTTATTTTGCAAATTTTCAGTAAATGAAATCGGAGTCAAACTATTTTACCAAATATAAGTAGGTCGACTTTGAGCAGATTTTTTGCAGATGGCAAGATAATGTCCTCAAGACCTGATCTTCAATTTGAAATAATAAACGTGAAAAAAATGATTATGGTTATATAATTTACGCAAATTTGAAAAATTGACGAAAATATTTCTACTAGCGGGTTTTGAACCGATTGAATAAGGCTCCCAAAGTTAGAGTAGATTGTCATGATTGGTTTCGGTGGGTTGGACAGAGCTCCAATAGCATAGTTGGTAGTGCACTTGACCCGGTATTTCATGGGGTGCGGGTTCGAATCGCGGTCGTGGAAATTTTTTCAACACTATTTCAATATGACAAAAATTGTTCTTCCAGAAAGCTTTTCATTCTTATACATTATACCAAATACATTCTACTGTTGAAACACCCTAGTCTGTGCCCTTACACTAAAGTGTCGCCTCGGCCAAACTAATTAAACGTCAGCACATCGGGAGCCCAAACGTAAACATTGTTGTTTACATTGACAGATCGAGACAGGCGCGCACGCCCAACAAATCGTGTTTTAATATTTTAAACTGGCAACACTTATCTCGGACGCGATTGGTCGAGACGCGCGCGTCATTTATTTTAATTCCCCTGTCTAACGACGTGTTTGACAGCACGAATAATGCTCAATAGAGCTGTGATGTCCCCTCCTCTGGTGTAATTGAAGATGGAGATTACTGCGGATTGCGTCGGAAAACATACACACAGTGATTTGTATGTGGACACTACCGGGTAACAAGCGTCTATTTTAATCTTGTCAAGAGTCGTTTAAAAGAACTTGTAAATGTTTATTTCTATCTAATTGTATGTTCTTAAAAGTATTAAGATTCAATAAAAGCATTTCTTTTTATGTAAACTCATTATTATCTAAAATAAATTAAGTTAAACAGCAAGACGCAGAAAAACATGAAAACTTCTACAAGAAAAAAAAACTTAGTAGTCAGAACAACTTAAAAGTCGAAATGCTGTACACACTGCTAACAATAACCACTCCGCAAATTGTGTGCAAGCCACAATGGCCGCCAACCAACCCTGCCAGCCGGCAGCAGCCGCGCGTCAATAATTCATTTTGACGTCAGAATATGGCGCGCGGGAAATATTGCGCCATTTCGCTAAACGTCATTTTTGGTGGCCCATAGACTATATCCAGTGAAGCTCCCGAGAGGGTGAAGGTATTAACGAGTACACGATGTCGAAAACACAGTGATGTAAAGCACTCGATTTGTTTATTATCTATACTTATATTATAAAGCTGAAGAGTTTGTTTGTTTGTTTGTTTGGTTGAACGCGCTAATCTCAAGAACTACTAGTTCGAATTGAAAAATTATTTTTGTGATGAATAGTCCATTTATTGAGGAAGTCTATAGGCTATATTACATCATGCTATGACTAATAGGAGTGGATCAGTCGCTAATTAACGCGGGTGAAACCGCAGGGCACAGCTTAGTGTTATATATAACGATTCGATCGGAAACCATAGCGAAAAGTATGTGCACTCAAGAGCAGGGCAAGCTAGTTAACTATTACATACATCATAATTAACTAGGTATTACATTGATTTTAAAACAGTTATTTTAAGAGGGACAAGTTTATTTATAACACACGAAAAAAGCGACTGTCCTTCATTGCAACTTGAGGTTCTTAAAATTAGGAAGCGCTCTTCATAAGGAATCGAAAATGATGATCATATATCTTGCCTCTAACTTTTGCAAAATAATTGTTATTACCCCTGTAACTAATTTAGATAAAAGATGATAATAGCTAGCCACATTTTCTACCTATTACCATACCAATTACAATATTTATTTCCACTGGGAACAAAACTTGCAAAATTGCTTACTAATGGGTAGTATTCTATAGTCTAGTAGTCTATAGAACACTATTTTAACTATATTGACTTATGACTTATTTTCTGCATTTGCAACGATTTCACGAAGACTTATTAATTTGAAAAAACTGTAATGAAACTACCTAAAGCTTACCACTGTAACAATTAGGCAGACCATAGGGTCTGTAGGTATAGACCTAAAACGATGTATTTACCACTTACGAAAAAAGAGAAAGAAAATGAATGTATCGATATTTTTTCGATACACCCAAAATAACATCTCTATTAGCAAGCTTTTACCAGTTCACGCGATTTTAAGCTGCGCAGAGGGATCGCGTTTCCACCACAATCTGTTTGAAATCCCGCGAAACTCTGGGTGGTTTATGGTTGGTGCTTTAATTATTCGTTATACTAGGTTGAAAGTTTGTTTTAATACTTAGCTAAATGGCAAACAAGCCACATTGCAGAGCTTGACGTTTACATAGGTTTTAGTAATGACTCTTTATAGGAGCATACGGTCCTTTTTTCATCAGACTTTTTTGGGGGCAGCGAGAAACCTAGAGGGTTCTTCAAGCCGTATGATCGAAACACCATCAGAGGTTTTCAAGAGGGAATGGCATGACGCACTAATGTGTGTCCCCGACAATATGTGCTAAACTTGGATTTTCCTGTTTTCCTAGCAATACAGGCAGTTATGTTAAAAATAATTACTGCCTATTTAAATATAAATATAAATTACAATGTTTTCCTCATAACTAAATGTATACAAAACTCCTTGCTATTATAAATTGATCTTGCACTACAACACAAAAAGGGCAAACCAATGAGCCATGATTCAGTGGTGCACAAAGCCACCGTCTTTTGTGACGCGATCGGGTTCGAGTCCCGATTGCGTCTCAAAGGGTTGCCTCAAGAGCTTAATGAGTATCGCACAAAGGAAGACGCTCCTTTTATTTATATTGTTACAACTCCTCAGATGCTCATACTTTTCATCGCGCTCAAGAGAACCTTGTATCTTTTTTGCGATGATTTCAAAAGATCCGGAGTGGTGCTTTGATGGTTTTCACAATAAAATGATACATGCAAGAATAATGATATAATGTAAAAATAATGTTTTTATTTATGACAGGTGCAGAACTGCAGACGCAGACAATACAAAAGTATTTCTAGTTCGTGACTTACATTAAATTCACTCAGGTTGAAGTACATAATTCTAACAATGTATCATATTAACAACTGATGTGTTTATTTGTAAATATTTATTTATAGAGATAGAAATGAATTACTTATTTGTCCTAAAGACTTTAAAATTAGACAGACGAAGTTGCTCATTGTTAAAACATATTAGAGCTTGTTAGCAAGAAATTTATTTACATAGCACACAAGAATTACCAAGATTACTGATATAAAATATGCAGTAACGTTTTTTACCTCTGATTAACTTCATTGGCAAAAGTAATGATTATTAAGTCAATAACCATCAAATGTAGCGTTGATTTGATTTCAATGATGGATGCTTACTCAGCAATTGCTTTCTTATTTAGATTCTATTATTTTTATGTAATATTAGAATCGTCTGCTTTATTGTTTTCTAAAGGGTTCGAAACGTCAGGATAAACATTAAAAGTAATGTGTAAAATAAACGCGAGTAGATCCGTAAAAGTTGTTCAAATAATTTTTCACGCAAATTTTGCTGCGAACAAATTATAAAAACACAAATGTTGAAAAAATTTCCACGAGCTGGATTTGAACCTGCACCTTTCTGACATTCCGGGTCAGGTGCTCTTCCAATTGAGCTATCGTGGTTCTAACCAGCCCGCCGAAATTATTCAACACTTTTTACTTTGAAAGCCAAGGGCGCCCATTCAATGTCAACAAATACCGTCACTAACATCCGATCATAATATTTTTAGTTAGAACCACGATAGCTCAATTGGAAGAGCACCTGACCCGGAATGTCAGAAGGGTGCAGGTTCAAATCCAGCTCGTGGAAATTTTTTCAACATTTGTGTTTTTATAATCCGTAAAAGTTGTTTTATTTAAATTGTCTGCTTTGTCCAGCAGTGGACGTCTTTTGACTGAGATGACGACGATGATGATGAATATTATCATGTATAAAGGTCATGTGGTGTTCTCAAATTACGGAAAGACTAGTTACCGCCCGCGACTTCGTCCGTGTAAAATTTGGTATAACGTGATCCCGAAGGAGTTTAGGAAAACTCCACCTTTTTCTTACTAACATTACGATAAAAAGAAAAATATCTATTAACAAACACAGCACACACATAATAAACAATAGAAACGAAGCAGACGATATAAAGGACATAAGAAAAGAATACATTTCTGTCCAATGGTTTGAGCTGAGCATTGATTTGTTAGTCAGTAAGTGTGTCCACACCTTTCTTTTTGTAGCAGATAATAATAATATTCGGTCAATCACCTAAAACTTTTGCTATAGGTAGTTGCCAGAAAAGAGTAATTAAGCTGTAAGGGGCTTATTAATAAACAAAATGTAAGCTCGGAGTAGTTACTCCGCGTTTTGTCTCTTTTACTCTAATATGAAATGAAGTTTACATGACGGGAACAAAACACGGAGTAACTATTCCAAGCTTACACTTTGTTTGTTAATACGGGGGTACCTGTCTTAACACTTACAGCGTAATTATTCTTTTCTATAAGTAACAATATAATACAAGTAATAGTAATCTATACTGGACCGATTTAAAAAATTCTTTCACCATTATAATGCTACATTAGCGCTGAGTAACAAAGGCTAAAAAAAATTGTGGTACGAAGACCGCCGGGTCAGCTAGTATTATATAAATTTAATTTAACATTACCGCAACACTTAATTTACAAGTCAACATCTGAATCTGAATCAACTTAATTCGAAATACGTTAACTTCCTTAAGAACTGGCATAAACAAATAAACATTGCCATTACATTAATATTGGATGGGTAGACTAGACAGTGTTTTTGTAACAAGTAACCCCCGGTGTAACTACTTAGTGATATAGTCCACCATCCATAATAATGTTTTTATTAAAAAAAATAACTATTCTAGGACTATACCCTAGGACTTAAGACTTTTTTCATAATCGTAAAACATAAATTATGTATTGTTATTTTTTAACATTCTCATAATGCCTATTAGCAAGCATTCACAATACTATTACTGGAATATATGTATATTCCTCTCACTGTTACTAACTATTACTGTAATATATATTTCAGTAATAGTAAGACCTAAGACTATAAGTTCTTTAAAAATACTATTATAGGTTTTCCTACTCTCAGTACACTTTGAGATATTTTGTGCCACCCAATGCCTTCGATATACGAGTAAGATAAGACTTAAGATCTTCTGATTTCGGTTAGGCCGAATCTGCCGATCTCTGCCGATAGCCAGAGAAGCTGAGTCGCACAGTACTTAAGTGTTTTACGGACCCGTAGCTTCTTCCTCCAATTTTTCGTCTCTTTCTCACTTATCGTTTTTTGTTATTGGAGAAATTGCCTTGCAGAATGTATCATGGGACTCTCCTCCCGATCCCCAACGTCCTACCCAGTTCCGAAGAGCTTGGCTATTTGTATCAACCTACTTCTGGATACCTACAGATTAACTACAGATGCGTTATTCCGTCGTTTAGCAAAGACCTACCCCCATTCCCACCATAATATAAACCATATATAAAGCGCAAGTCCGATCGTGCATGGAGTATTGCTGTCACCTTTGGGACGGTTCAGCAAAATACCAGCTCGCCGCGCTTGATTCGGTGGAACGCAGCGCCAGGAAAATTATAGGTGACGATAAACTTGTAAAATCCAAGCTTCACAGTCTCGCTCACCGCCGCACAGTTGCCTGCTTATCGGTCTTTTACAGGCTATACTTCGTAGAGTGTGCTGTTGAGCTGCATGAGCTTATTCCACTTTCCCCGTTCTACCATCGGGAATCCAGACGTACGGCTGGCTACCACCCTTACCTGGTTGACATTCCATTTTTGCGCACCAAGCGTTTTGCTTCCACATTTATAATGCGTACAGCCAAAGAGTGGAATTCCCTACCGGCGTCTGTATTCCCGCTTGCATACATATAACCCTCAAGTTTTTAAAGCCCGAGTGAATAGGCTGTTTCTGGGCAAGCTCGTTCCATCGTCGGCCTCTTCTTAGCCCTAGGGATTAGAATGAGGCCAAAAGCAAGCCAATCATACAATAAATAAAAAATAACTACTTTCCCAAATCTTTTCATGGACTTCGTTCGTCGACGGTCTTCCACCGCTTATTGTTACTTAATAAGTAATAAAAACAAAATCATAAATAAATGTTCACGTATCTAATATCTGGTGGATCGCCAACTATCGGAGTGGCTGGCCGACAAGGCTTTCCGTCAGATCCGCAAGTCACCGTCGACATGTGGCGACTCAAAATTGAAATGAAGCTCGGCGCGTGTGTTTATTTTTTAATTCCTTTTTTTGTTTTTGTTTTTTCTTTTTTGACGAATCGATGGAGTCATTAGATTGTAATTCATAACGGTCGGTGTGTTTTTTGTCGCAGTGGCTCGGGGCTCGTCAGGTGCGCTCGCCATTATTTTTCGTTACAATTTATTGTGGCGCAAAAACTGTTTTGCGACATTAAAATGTAGCTCGGCCTATTGGTGAGTAAGCGATAACTATGTGAATATATTGCTTAATTATTTCAAAGTGTTGGTTTTAATGTGCGAATGTGCATTTTTGTGAAGCATTTGCGTTGTAGTATAGAATGGATTCCTTTCCATAGCAATTTTAATTGATGGCAGTTATTATAATATCTAACTAATTTATTATGTATTCAGAATATACAAATAAAGAGTAAAATAAATAATTCTAATTGGAATGTTATAAGTGAAAGTTTATCAACACCGTGAAAATCGAAAAACGTAGGCAAGCAAGATATTTGCCTATATACGTTTTTCCTGTCATCTCGACTTTAAGAACGATTTTTTTGTCAATATATTATTATTATCATCATCACCCGCTCTTTCCCCACTGCTGGGGCACGAGCCTTACCTATGGATGGATAGGAAGAACAGGCCATAAACCACCACGCGGGCCCAGTGCGGATTGCTGATTATTAACGACTGCGGTGCGGTGGTTGTATTAGCAGTCGTTAGACTGCCGGGAGCCCTTGGCCAACGGCTTTGCGTGCCTTCCGAAGCACGGAAGAGCTCGAGATGATATATTTTTGGTCACCATCCGATGACCGGCCTTTGCGAAACATGCTTAACTTCAGCAATCGCAGACCGGACGCGTTAAAATATTATTTTAATATCCTATAAGTAATATTTTCGCATTTTCAACATTGTCTAAGTAAAGAGTTAAAGTCTTTCTGCATCATTCATTTAAAAAAATGGATTTTCAGAATTGGACTGAACCAAAAGATTCAGTGGGTAAAGCAGTTAATGATAATGACAAAATTACCGTATAAAACTTAGTAGTATAAAAGTAGATGGGCCACTACTTGTCTAAACAGGCACATAATTATGTATCCAGCTGGAAAACGAATTCGGGACCTCTGGGTCTGAGACCGTAGTCTTACCACCACACCACAGAAGCGGTTACACGTACCCAAAACCCCAATAGCTGCAGCAAATTCGGCTCCACTCTATAGTTACTTTATAATGACAGCAACACAATGATCTCGCATAACAGTATCCAGATCAACGTGTACAATGTACATCAACAAATTCATCAATCAACCCACGGAATTACAATCGTTACACCATTGTACAGAATCGGTACGAATTCAGAACGAATTATACGAGCCGGCCAGAGATCGTGATGGCAACAAAATAAGGAGATTGCAGAAGGTGAGCTTCATACCTAGATACCGTGCTCAAGCAACACACACATAGACAACCTCTCACGGTCACGGAATCGCACAAAAGCTGCGTTTGGACTGTTCCGAGCTGTTCCGAGATATTCCGTATCCGTGAGAAGTTCATCATCATCATCAGCTCTTTTTATGTCCCCACTGCTGGGGCACGAGCCTTCCCTATGGATAGATATGGAGAACGGGCCTTAAACCACCACGCGGGCCCAGTGCGGCCCATTGGCGGTTGTTAACGACTGCTAATGCAGCCGTGACCAACGGCTTTACGTGCTTTCCGGAGCACGGAGGAGCTTGAGATGATAAACTTTTGGTCACCCATCCGATGACTGACCTTTACGAAAGTTGCTTAACCTCAGCACTCGCAGACCGGGCGCGTTAACCACTGCGCCATCGAACTCCACAAGAGAGATAGGTTGTGTATGTGTGCGTTGCTGGAGCGCTTTTGTATGAAGCTAACCTTCTGCAGTCTCCTTATTTTGTGGTGAGAGCAACAAAAACGGCGCGCCTCCCGACAATGGCGGGCCGAATAAAAAAGGTATATCTGTAACACAATCTATCGATATTAAACGCACTATACAAACAATGCTATGTTGATTGAAACGTCAAACAAATGACGTCCGATTGATTCCGATCGGTACATTGTACCTATTAACATCGTAATTACGGCACGCTGAGATATAACTATTTATTTTGTGTCCAAATTTTATTATTGAGCCGTCTAAAAAACAGATCGACCAACAATGAGTCGTGCTTTTGGCCCGTCAGCCGTGACGGGTTAATATCGATTTCCATATGAGCTGGTTGCGTTTTTTGGGATTAACATTCTTTTGTTTCGTGGATCGCGCGCGGCCGGCGACTTTTGGAACCAGGGTCTTGGCTCTTGTGAATGCGATGCCCATTTGTTTATCTTGTAATTAAAACTATTGTTTTTTAACGGATCAAACGTTAAGTGGAGAGATGATAGTGCTAGCAAGAGTATTTTGAGAGGACCTAAGGGCATATTGTTACCTTTAAAAAAGCAATTCTTTAAATTTCAATCCGTATCAACTAGCATTATTTCACCATGTGATTCTTGTATTGTGCAGAATAGAAAGCCTGAGCCTAACAGTACTTATTCATGTTTTAATTACATGTCGGTATCTTGGGAGGATGTTGTATCTAACGATAAATATTTAGATTTTACACAATTTAAGTGAGCGAAGCAAAATATTTAAAATACGTATATACCATGCCCATTAACTAGGGTTATGCATTAATTTAATGAATAGTTACCGACTTATATTCATGTGACATAAATTTTGTAACTGAATAGAAGCTATACTTTATCCAGTAATGATACTTATTGATAAATGATAAAATGATGATCGTACATTACACTTATTTATTAGTGACTCATTCTTTATTAGTGTTCCACTTTTGCCCATCCTTACCTCTTCTGGGATACAGTCGTTTATTAGTGTTTTACTATAAAAAATCATTTATTGGGTAACTTAAAGGTAGGTACAAATAGCAGTGGCTGGAGCCTCCTTTTAGACACAATTTGCCTGTTTCAAGAGGTTCCGCTCTTTCTTATCTCTAAGGTATACATAGAAGTTACCACGTATCTAGTTACTTATGTATTTCATGTATTACTATGCGGCACTGAATAAACAATTTTTAATTTCAAATCTAGTCTGCGGTTTGACTAATATTTTTTACTAATATAATGTGACTTCGAACTCACGAAGTAATTCCGTGTGTGCGATGTTGTCAGATATTGATCAGTTTATTGTTTAATATCGGCGGCGCGTGTAAATACTGATCGGCAGATAGCGTGGCACGTTATTAGACGTCGCCCTCGCTGCGAGGGACTTGTCCAACACCGACGCATCTACACGACTTCGAGCAGCTTGATCGACGCTCTGGGAATATCGGATCGTGAGTACCAATTATAATTGTGTTCAGTTACAACTGGGTACTAGGTCTTGCAAACTGTGTTACATGATACGATGCATAGCCCGAGTTTGTGGTCACCATCCCGCATTTATTTATTTCATCATCATCATCATTTCAGCCAAAAAGACGTCCACTGCTGGATAAAGGCCTCCCTCAAAGATAAATCATTTTGAGGGGAATTTGCCATAATCGTCACGCTTGGCAGGCGGGTTGGCGATCGCAGTAAGGTGAGAATAATCACAGAGAGACGCTGCTGCCCATCCTTTGGAATGGTCCCATAGTCGCCTTCTACGACACCCACGGGAAGAGATGGGGTGGTGCAATTCTTTACCCCCGGCACCACACGGGCCATTTATTTATTGGGAAACAAACAGTATTTTATAGTACCTACAGAGGTAATAACTTAATCTATGTTTCTCATTTGCCAAAACAGTTTCCACTTATAATTAAGATAACTACGTTAAATACAGAATTACTTAAAAAATATATATATTTCAACCCCTTGAGCGTCGAGCGACCAGATGGTGGCCGATAACAATTAAAATTCTATTGTGTCTGGGTATTCGACGCTTGAGATCTTAAATAAAAATAACCTCAAATACAAAGTTATTTATTTATTTTTGAGTCTACAATTAAATATAACATACAAGATACTACTATAAAACTACAAACCCAAGCTTTTTTTATATCTGATTTAAATTTAGATAGTTTTAGATTGAAGATATCGATGTGACCATTACTCCTGACATTTGGCAAGCATGCATTAATTGTAGCGATAACTTCTTTATACAGAACGACTCACGAATTTACAGAAAGAGCAGTGGCACGGTAATATGCTAATACTTTGTTAGAATATTTTTTTACTTATCTCCAAATTCACCATTTAGAATGTTGTATTCATTTTCAGCTTCAATAATAATTGAGCTCTTTTGAAAGTCAGTACACCATCGGTTCGCAAGTGTACAGCGGGATCCCGTGTACGAAGAAGAACCGGCAAAAAACTTAGCAATTTAATGTAGGTGGCTCAATCTTTACTTGTGCTTTTTCATGAGGGAAGGCCTGAACTTTGTAATGGGTCTTACAGATTGATGATGATGATCCAGCTTGCGAATTTGAATTCATTTACAATACTCACAGAATTCACAACAGTTTTTTCCAATGACTCTACATCAGTACGTCTATTTGAGACCTATCGCATAGCATCCTGATCGCATTCAATCTCTTTCGTCGATCTCATTTCACTACTCATAACATTAAACACTGTGGCAATAGAAAGCCAATGCACATTCGCGTGTTTTACGTCTTCGTTATCTATCGCCACACTGGACAGTAATGAATCCTTCACGTACCACTATGGACTGTCACAATGTGTCTTGTTGCGTGCCGGCCGCGCGCCGTGTGATACCCGTGCGGGCGGATTAAAAAAACAACAACTAGAACAATTGTAGTCGCGTTTAGACTTGTAAACGATGCCTGTTATGTTGTATGTTGGGAACTATTTTTCTTTATGAGTACGGTCTTTTTTGTGAAATTTTGTAAACGGCAATTTTGTTATGGCACGACAAGCAAGCAGGTTTTTTTCTTTTTTTTGTGATAATGTATTGAGCTAGCAAACGGCCCGTCAGATGGAAAGCAGCAGCGCACGCTGCCTACCCTGAAGCTTTAGTTCTTATGTCTCTAGTAGCTTGCTTTGCAGCAGAAATAGGTGTTAGAGTTACATAGCAGAATTCTTCTCGGTATCTTACTGTTCTTATTGAAAATAATTGAAATAGTTTATTGAAATACCACGAATACGGGTAAACATGTCCGTAAAGAAATCCGATCAATTCATTCCAAAAAATAAAATGGTTAAATCGCTGTAACCTTTAGGCAAGTGTTGATTTTTCAATAATCAAGTTTTAGCCATTGTTAGTCACAGCTACTTATAGATCCTTAGGTAGCTGCTAAAATGGGTATCCCTAGAGTTCTAGGGTGTCTGTAATATATCTCTATAGTGCTACATGTAGGTTTATACGTAGAAGACAACTTCAAAGAATACGATCTCGAATCTGCTATTTATAGAAGACTGCAATGGCGATTCAATGGCCTGGTTTTTTGCCAGAATCATCAGGCACCGCAGAAACGATTGTGACGTTTCAAACTGGCAGAATCGATTCCTATGTAGAAGATGTGATTCAAGTTACACTTGCTTAATTTAAAAGTAACCCCGTTCGTCTTTACTTATTTGAAAGGAAGTCATTGAAAATTTTAATTTTAAAAAGATCGTGATCCTTACTATCTCCAAGCGACGTCTTCCGAAATGATACGACGAAAGTTAGACGCGTATCGAGAAACATTTTGATTGAAACCTCGCTCGGTGAGGAAATCCCAATAGCATTTATGTCAATATAAAGCTGAGCATCCACTTACAGAGATATAGAATCGGTAAGACCCAATGTCACTATACTGTATTACTGTTTTATGACGTATATCAAAAACTAGCATTTAGTTAAAATTAAAACTTGACTTGTTCGTCACCAAGAGACGCTGCAACACAACAATACCATAAAATTCTCGTTAAGTGCGTTCGATCACGTTAACGAATGTGTTTTAAAAAGGGGTAAACATAACTTCTTTAAAGCCTTACACAATCTGTCCTCTGAAATCATGATTTATTTAATCATTTTTTGTTTACCCAGGGGAAGCTCGGTATCGGCCGGACCAGGCCGTCCTGGTTCACTCGCCGGGGTGGACCTAGCCTTTATAAAAAGCTAAGCCTACCCGGTAAAAGCCCTGGGGAATGCCTTTAGCCTGAAGGGCTACGGAGGCTAATGGAGCGATCGCCTCCCAAGATGGGAGGTGACGTTGGCGTTACTCATAAAGAGTCAAATACAATGGTTTATGAAGAGAAAGTAAAGAAGGAGTATATTGACTGATGATGAAAATATTTAAGCTAACAGTCTCCTGCATGTCGACCTATCCAAAACTGACAAATGTCATCAATCAATATTCAACCATATGTAATGATATTAAAGTTAACAGTCTATTGAGGAAATTTGACAGTTTGTGGTAATCTGGTGTGCAGGCCTATTCACCTTATAATTTTAGGTTTCAAGATATAAACAAACTAGCTGACCCGGCAAACGTTGTTTTGCCATATACATTATTGCTGCTCCACTCCTATTAGTCATAGCGTGATGTTAATATAGCCTATAGTCTTCCTCAATAAATGGACTATTCAACACAAAAATAATTTTTCAATTCGAACCAGTACTTCCTGAGATTAGCGCATTCAATCAAACATACAAACAAACAAACTCTTCAGCTTTATATCAGGATGGCTACTAGTCGTGACGCTTTTAAAAAGAAAGTCCGCGAGCTCTTGTTTGATAGAATCATGGCAGAATCATCTCAATAACTTCCTATTATATAGAGTTATGTATTTTATGCATGTTTATTTATTGTAGTTTATGTATTTACAATACGCATATTATATGTTTGTGTATAAATAATATTTATGCATGTATTATATACTTACTTACACTTAAATCATTTATTATACATCTTAATTGCATCTGCCAATGTTATCTCTGCACCACCCTATGGTTGACTGGTAGAGAATGCCTCAGGCATTAAGTCCGCCATGTAATAGTTATGTTGCAAAAGTTTAAATAAATAAATAAAATATATATTACCTAGTATATATTAATTTGATATGATACTTAGGCGATAGCAACTAATATTTTCTCCTTTCTATACAGTTTATTTTTGTGTTTGTACGTTTATAAAGATTGATCAGCGCTCAAATGTTACAACTTTACAATTCCACAACAGTAGAAGTTGTGGTGTACATTTCCTTCATGTGTTGTTCGTGTTTTTTGTGGCATCATCTAACCTTTCATGGCGCGGCCAATTACCGCAAATGATAACTTCACTGCCATTGCATATTTGAAATGCCTTTCGTAAAACAGTTTAATTGGTACAGTTAATGCGAAAGTGGTATTTATTAATTGTTATAGCTGTAACTAATGCTTTAATACCAATAATGGCCAAAGATAAATTGCTTAATACAGTTTTTAAATAGAAAGGAATTTGATTAATTAAACTTTATTTACATTTACCCGTCTTCACTCGTTGTTTGGTTGAGATATTGTATGCACTTTATTAGAAAAAAAACAGTTATACATAATCTCTAATTAGAGCGGTAGTAGTATAGGCACAAACAGTCTTATAGCTAAAAGCGATCCCTTCCAGAGCAAGTACTAATCAAATCACTTACACATAACAGACAAATATATAGGTAGGTTTAAGTCACCTTTTTATTCTTACAAGTAAACTCATTTGGTATAACACTGCGCTCGGGAAGACTCAGATTACTTCTCAATTCTCATGTCTGCCTGCTTGCTGCTAAGCTGCTATACTGATTAGAAACCACCAAAAGCAACCACTGCATAACTAGATAATTTATTCATATTAGGCTATAAATAGCACTTATGAATGTTACTATGCCATCGGTTCGTAAGTCTACACAGGGCGGGAGACCTTGTGCTGAGAAGAACCGGCAAGAAACTAAGTAAGTTTCTTTTCTCCCTTTCTCTAACAGCGTCAAAATATTGGAATATGCCCTATCATAGCGGTGTTGCACCAACCTCATCCATGTTCGACCCATGACGTTAACATTGTTGGTGACCTACATCGCCGCTGGACGTGCAATACAACTCTTTTGTCTTCGATCATCACTCCAATGCCTTGTAATAGTTGCACGGTCTTCATGTAGTGATCTACGAGTTCCAGGTCATGAGCAGTGAAGCATGATGCAGAGAGCCCGGCAGAGGCTCCTCTTAGTCGTAGGTTCGATAAGGTTCTGTTAGAGAGGAATGAAA
This sequence comes from Eudonia mercurella, assembly GCA_963082485.1. Lineage (NCBI taxonomy): Eukaryota > Metazoa > Arthropoda > Insecta > Lepidoptera > Crambidae > Eudonia > Eudonia mercurella. The sequence goes on along the minus strand of OY720034.1, from coordinate 1,138,652 downwards.
GAGGTGTTCCTTGGACGCATGTTTATTGTATATGGCATGTGGTTAGTGAGTGCTTTTAGGATTACATTAGTAGGTATCTTTGCTCCACTTGTCATCACGTCTCGTCATCGGCAACTTGGCCGAAACGTATACTTAAAATTCTGCGTTAAGACTTTAACATTCTTTGTAAATGTTATCTGGCAGTGGATAGCAGCCTTCATGCTGGACGGAGCAGTCAAGCCCACGCTGAGCGTGTTTGATATCGTAATAAGCTGACCCGCGAAGATCCTTATCGGTACCGGGAATCATTTCAGAGCTCTCACGGAGCGGCGACGTATGGCCCACTTCGAAGCGTGGTACGATTTGCTGAAGTTACATTTTCAAAAAGAAAGACGTAGAACTAGTTAAGTAAGTAACTTGCCTATATTCTGTCCTAAGGCTTTTTTTTAAATATTTACGGGTGCCTTAATCTCACCTGATGTTAAGTGATGATAAGGCCATTTGGTGGAAGCGCACTTCACCCGGGACCCTCAACTAGTGAGGTACTGGCTATCTTATCTCTAGTTGCCGGAACACAACAATGCTACAAACATTGATGTTATGGCGACATATTTAGATAAGATGGTGGTAGCTAGCCAGGCGGACAAACAAGCCCTATACCACCAACCAAACCGAGTACACAAAGATGTACCCCCCGCTGGGAGTCGAACCCGGGACCTCTGGGTCTAAACCGGTGGTCTTAACCACTAGACCACAGAGGAGGAGGACCACGGAGGCTGGGCAAATACCGGCCTCTTTAAAATCAAGTCATCGCTACAATCGGTGGGTGTTGGTTTAATCACCACGCTTGCCAAATGCGGGTTGGTCATCTATTGAATTGAACGTAGGAATTGTGAAGTAGAGAACTGGGATAAATTACTGAAATCAGCGTGATTGGAGCAATCTTCTTACCTATGTGTAGCAACGTAATACGTTCGGCATATTTCATGTAACAACTTAACATTTTGAAAAAAGACAAAGTGTTGCACTATACCAATTATGCCGCGATAGCATAGTTGGAAGTGCATCTGAGCATGTCATGTCATAGAGTGCCGGTTCGAATCCCGTTCGTAGAATTTTGTAATTTGTTCGCAACAAAATTGGCGTAAAATTATATAAATTTAGCCATATCACAACTTAACATTTTTAATCCAATAAAAAGTCATTTTATTGTATGTCTTGATGTTAGTTTTGTTTTAATTTACGTGTAAACACAGCACTATATATAGGTATATGACTCGACATATATACGTCAAGATTCACAACTAAATTATTGAATCCCCGATATCTCTTTATCTGGCTACCAGATTGCTGCCAATCTCGATGGCTATAGTTTTCAATGTTTTCTTTTTATGGAAAAGACAATTTGTTGGTAGAATTACAAGTTTCACACGCCTCTTAGGGACCTAAATGTAGCCTTGCGCGGCTGCTGTCATCATGGACGCCATTACCTTCGGGTGAAGACGCAACCATTCCTAGCTGAGAATTAATCGAAATTAAACCTTTGGTAGGTTGAAATAAGGTGCTGTTTGAGTCTGAGGTTTGGTCACGACGGCGCCGGCGCCCGCGCTTCTTGCAACGTCACCGTCGTCTGGACCTTAGTAAAGTGATTTTATACGAGACGATACGGTATCAAAACTGGTTCAATCAAAAACGTGCTTTGTTGTTTCTTAATTGTGTTATACATCTTTCTTTTTATTTGTGCGTTGAAAGCCATCGTGCTATGGAAATTGGAATTGTAATAACTTACAAAGTAGTTCAGAATTATATTGAAAATATTTCAAAAAAGATGACAAAGTGGAAAGATCTTCTGGTCGGGATTGTCAAAAGGAGGTCTAAATAAAGCTTCTAGAAATTTTTTTATTAAAATTTGTTCACATTATAATTTACATTAAATGCTAAGTGCATAAATATAGTCTAAAACGTTTACGTTTACGTTTTGCCAGTATTTCAAATGTACAAATCACGAAATCTCAAAATCGTATAGCAGTCGTTCCGCGGTCGCATCGTGCGTTGTGATCACGCCTCATCGCATTATGAGCACTCATGTTTGACAAGTGACGTATCGGGCAACGATCAAATTATCCCACAACAGGACGGCGACAGACGCGACCACTCAAAAACCCCACTAATTCGGCAATTATCGACCAACGGACAAACATACCATCCATATTATACAATCTTTGAAATAAAAAATAATACACTGTAAATAAATAATCTATTATGCAACCAACAAAAACTTACTAGTCCCAAGCTCTACGCACAGAGTAGTAACTCTGTGCTCTACGCTCTTACGCTTTAAGGCGACGGTACATACACTAAGCGCAACCCAGTCAAACTCACCATGACCAGAAAGGCTTTTTTTATATGTAAGAAGGCAAATGACTTAGGTCCTCCTGATGTTAAACGAAATCGGCATTCAAGAGACCTAGTGCGAGTTTGCCATTTGATCAGGTTTTAACGAAATCGAAAATTTGCGTGGCTTGATTTTAATTCTCCTCTGTCTTTTAAGCCGGAATTCTCCTAAAGGTAGATGTAGTTATTTTTTTATATTAACGGTAAGCACAGTGCCTTGATCTCACCTGATGTTAAGTGATGATGGAAGCGCACTTCACCTGGGATCCTCAACTAGTGAGGCACTGGCTATCTTATCTCTAGCTGCCGGAACACTAACAATGCTACAAACATTGATGTTATGGCGACATATTTAGATAAGATGGTGGTAGCTAGCCAAGCGGACAAACAAGTCCTACCACCAACCAAACCGAGTACACAAACATGTACCCCCCGCTGGGAATCGAACCCGTTACCTCTGGGTCTAAACCGGTGGTCTTAGCCAGTAGACCACAGAGGCGGTTGAATGACAAGGTGTTCAGACGTAAGAACTGAAGCTTCAGGGTCGCTAACCTTGGTGGCACAAGTGTCAAGGTAGACTACGGTGTCCCTAAAAGTATTGTTATGTCCCTATACTATACTACCACTATGGTAATTTTGTCAAACCTGCGGTTGACATAAACCAGTGAAACCTTTCCACCGAAGATTTAATTTTATTTCACAAAGTAGCAGTTGTTGGAGCCTAATATTGAACCACCGCTCTTATACCCAGATAGTCCGGGTTTGATTCCCAGCGAGGGGTAGCAGCATATTTGTGCAAATCGATTTGTCCGCCTGGCTAGCTACGACCATCTTATCTAAATATTTCACTAATAACGTCAATGTTTTTAGCATTGTTGGGTTCCGGCAGATAAGATAGCCAGTGCCTCTTGCGGGTAGGCAAGGTGTGGACGGCTGGTGAGGCAGAATCCTGTTCCACTAGCTGTCCTCGTATCTGGACTATACTTCTAGGCAGAAGCAGAGGCAGAAAGCAGAAGCAGAATCAGGCAGAGTAGAGTGATTTGCTTAACTGTGTACCTGTAAGAATGCATATTATGTGTTTTATTTATGTAATTTCTTAAAATAAATTTCGATTTTTTTTTTAATACGTAGGATGGCAAATGTCTCCAGTTCACCTGATGTTAAGTAAATATGGAATCCAGATGCGATGATAACTGGTGCAGCGTGAGAACAACGCAGCGTCAGTTATCCACACTTTGCCGGCCCACAAGGTGCCTCTTCACGCCTCGTTTGAAGGACCCCACATCATAGGAAGGAGGGAAAACGTGTGCTGGCAAACTATTCCATGTTTTGGAGGTGCGACAAAAAAACGAGTCACCAAATTTCTTAGTGCGCGATGGAATATTAGAGACAGTGAAGCGGTGACTCCGGAGAGCAGCACGTGTACTCCTATGGAAGAAGGGAGAAGGTGGGATGAGGTCAAAGAGTTTTTAAGAGCACTCGCCATGGTATAAGCGGTAAAACACGCTGAGTGACGCAATAACTCTACGCAATTGCAGAGTTTCAAGAGTATTTGTGACTTCTGCGTTGCCGATAATGCGTACAGCGCGACGCTGCAATCTGTCCAAAGCATCGAGAAGGTACTTTGCGTAACCGTCCCAGATGTGCGAGCAATACTCCACGCAAGACTGTACCTGTGTCTTCTACAAAAGGCACAACTAGTCAGAAGACTTCGGAAAAAAAATAGTTTTTATTTCAAAAAAGTCTTTTAACAACGGCCTCCTTTTTGCTCTTCTTACAACATGAACTTGACATCGCGTGCAACGTACTGAAGCGTGGTGTTGATGGAGTCTAGACATAATTTGTTGCAACAAAGCAACATGGTCACAAGTTGAAAGGGATCCTTGTTGCGCGTCATATATGGATTACGTAATCTTATCGGTGGATAGTGGATAAGTACAGGTTTTTTTAAACTATAAAAATAATGGTTGTGGATGTCATTAATATAAGTAATCTCAGTAATATTTTTATCAAATGTAACCGACTATTATTTGCGATAGATTGAAAGTTCATGTTTGGATTTGGATTTATTTGCTCTCTTAAATCTAAGATTTTGCTTATCATCAGACAGAGCAGAATAATTTGCATAACTCTCTATATTTAAAAAATACCTTTTATCTGTTATTATACATTTATTTTTATTATTATTAGAAAAATGCGAGAAATTAACTTGACATTTTTTACTTTTATATAATTTTACTTATATTGCATACTTGCTAACGCGTAACATAATATTTTACGATTTCCCTTGTATTTCTATTGCAATTGAATTGTTAAATTATTTTATAGAAATAAATTTCTTTAAACGCCTTAGTGGCCGAGTGGTATAGCGCTAGGCCTGATGCCCGAAGATCCCGGGCTCAGTTCCCAGGTCCGGCAAAGTGTCTTTCGCATTTTTTCGATGCATAGCCTGGGTTTATGATCACCAACCCGCATTTGGCAAGCGTGGTGATTAAGCCATTACCCATCAATTGTAGTGATGACTTGATTTCAATGATGGAGGCCTTTGCCCAGTAGTGGGACAGTTAAAGGCTATTTATTTACTTCAAATGTCTTTGACCTTAATTTCGCATCGATACCATTTTCCTTACTGAAATTAGTTTTTTAAATTACCTCTTAAAAAACATAGCTATGTTTTTATAAACGCTACCAATAAAAATATATATCTTAACTACAGAATTACTATTTTCTCTTCTGTGCTACAGATGAAAGCTATTTAATATTTAAGATATTGTTATAGCCTCTTCAATGTCGATATAATTATATGAAGAGCATAAAGAAATTAGACAAATGTAACATTTAAATGAACGCCAATTTATCATTTTATCAAACTTAAGTGCGGCGATTATGCTTAATTAATGTCGACCACAGCTTGCTAACTATTTGCTTTTTTCATTTTTTTTTCCAATTCGCGTGACCACAAACGTGTATCTTAGGTTTTCTGGTTAAGGCAAGGGTCTCTTACAAAGTTCATTTATTGCACTTTAAAAGTACAAGATTCAATTACGATCAAATTCTTGAATAGATAACTACTTTTATATTTGTTAAGCCTTTTTTTTCAGGTTGTTTTTTAAATTATGGATAGATAGAGAGGTACGAGTAAGAAACAAGTGCGATTCCACCTCCGGTTCTATTGTCACTTGTTATCAGGTGAGATGAAAATCAAGGTAGCTGCCTGTCTTCTTGACGCCAGAGGCCTATATAAACTTAGAACTTAACTCTTTAATAAGTTGTAAAAATTTATATTTATAGCTTGTTCATTATAGCTTGATACCTGTGGCAGAAGTCATCAAAATCGAAGACGTGACTTTGTAAAAGCGTATGAAATTATTTGACTATATTAAAATAACATTATTAATCCATCACGTAATATACTACAATATTTACTTTTGTGATTCTATTTTATATGTTAGATTAGGTTTATCCCAATAAACTCCCGCATAATTTTAAAACATACAATAAAATAAACGTACCTACTCCTTTACAAGGTTATTTCATTACAAATAAATACTAGTGTTGGGATACTACACCAAGTGAAGTTCAATTGATACTCAATAACCAATCGATTAAATTTAACTTTATATTTTTCATCCTAGCTGTATTCATTAATTTGTTAGTCTTTATTTATTTTTCTTGAATATATGACGTTTTTACCGAACTTCTAAAAATTAGAAAAGAAAATCAATTGGCACATTAGATAGGAACAGTAGATACTTCATTAGGATAATGATATTCAATTGATAACTTTAATTATCATTTGATGCAATTACCTCAGTATTGTCTCAACTCTAGGCATGCCAATTTGACATCTGTCACGGGTATCAAGCTATATTGAACAGACTATAATATAGATAAACTGTCAAATTTCTTTAATAGAATTTGAACTTTATACCTTAAGCATATGGTTGAAAATGTATTGAAGAAGTTTGACTTGGATAGAAGCGTCTGTACTTGTGATATCTACATTCACTAACCAATAAGGGTCTGTCGATTACAGTTACGCACTGTAGGGACACTCGAGGTGTCGTTTTCCCGTAGCGTAAGCATAACTACGTAAAACCAGACTTTTAGCGGCAGTCGTCGCGCGCCCCAAATAAAGAGCCCATACCGTAAACCACCTTTTATTTATCTATCGCATAGGGTCCTCCCAGGGATGACATTGAGGAAATTGTAACTTTTACCTGATGTAAATTTGTTAACGTATATTTTTTTTGTGTTTTTTTTTACATGTTGTGATTGTCTTCTATATTTTTTGTGTTTATTGTAATGGAAAGTGTCCTGCTATGATAGGGCATTTTCCAATATTTTTGTCGCTGTAAGGGAGAAAAGAGCTGGACTCTTGCTGAGTTCTTCCCAGTACAAGATCTCCCGCCCAGAGTAGACTTAAGAACCGATGTCATAGTGACATTCATAAGAGCTACTTGTAGCCTAAACTGAATAAATGATTTTGTATTTAGAATTTTTGAATTTTGAATACCTACTAGGTATTTATAAGCAGTAACATGTAAACGATTGTAACTCTTAATACAATGGAATAAGAGACAAATATAGTAAAAAGTGTTTACATGTTAATGCTTGTTCTAATCTAATTTTGCATGCACCCTGAAGCATGCTCGCCTTAAGAGTGTATTCAAAACAGATGTCCCTCTATCGGGTAGGTAGTCTCTTACAATGTTAATGCGGCTCATATCTTGGCATCACTCATAATTCCCGTCTGATGGCAACGCGCATTTGTTCGCGTTTTTAATGATGATGGCTCCGTGGAGATACCCTCGATGGCACTCAGAAACGGCACCGTTTAATACAACTGCCGTTGACATTTGCATTAATAGCTCAGCATTTGTAGATATTAACTATTACTGACGTGTCTTGAGTGGATATCGTGCGAGCATAAACATTATTTCTGTTTTAATGTTTCACGCTAAGATTGTACGAGTACAGACAGACTTCTTCAATACATTTTCGACCAAATTGCTTAGACATACAGTTAAAAGTCTATTGAGAAAATTTGACAGTTTGTGGTAGGTTGATGAGCAGAGTGGCACCAGTGTCCGACACTTTAAGCCCAGTGCTCGGCACAGTTTTCGTCGCCAATAAAATATCATCAAGATTTTTTTTTTGAGAGAGTTTGCTGATTGTCTTAGACGGCATTTTCAGCTTCACCGGGCGTGTTTGGGGGCGGCGAGAAACTTAGAGGGTTCCTCAAGCCGTGTGAAACGAATCACCTTCGGAGGTTTTCTAGAGGGAACAGCATCACGCACTAGTGTGTGTCCCCGTGCCCTACTAGATTCTCTGAGGGTTCGTATCGGATCGGATATCATTAAGAATTTACTGGACGACAATTAGAAAGTAAGTAGTCTGTATTTAAATTATTACTAAAGACTAAAATCAGTTGCCGACCTAAAGGAATAAAATGTCGGTCACTGGTTCCTGTCGAAAACTGGTGCTGCTACTCAAATAAAGCTGCGCTTAGGCATTGGTTGATTTTATGATTTTTGTGAAATAAAAACAAAATAAATTTGAATTTCGAATAAAGGCCGGCAACGCATCTGCGATTCCTCTGGTCTTGCCTCCATGGACACCCTCCATGGGCGGCGGTGATTGCTTCCCATCAGGTGAACCGCCTTCTCTCCATTTGACATCATAACGAAGCACTGGAATAACGTGATAATTTGCACAGACATAGTTGACTGCATGACTAACCGATTAGTATTAGCTGTTTTTATGAAACCGATTTCGTCCCACTACTAGACAAAGGCATCTCCCAAGCCCTTCCAACTTCTGTCGATCTTGAACGGTTTCCCACCATCCATCTCCAAATACATCGAGCTCAAACTACACAAGAATATTTGTCATCCCTTATAACTACGAGCTCGAAGCTAGAGTAACCGGATAAGCTTTTAGCAAAGCTCGCGGAACAGAAACAACACACATCGCCATCATACTTGCAACTTAAAACAACAGATCTCGGATTAAACTAAAATCGAAAGCTGCATTCCATCAGCCGTACAACTGTCGATTTCACACACCGTTTTCCGACAAAAAACTTGAGGGGAGAAGACCTCCGAAAAAAACGCATGCGCCTGATTACAAAGTTTATTATGAAATGACATTGAATTAATCGTAAAGGCCACCTTGCGGGCACTCATTACCACAAATGGATTCACGACTCTGGTGCGAACAATAAAAATCGCATTTACACACAAAAAAAGGAGCGTGATTAATGACGTGTACGTTAAGTCCGCCGCCGCTCGCACGGTAGCTTTCCTGACACAGTGTCTGGCGGTTTCGCACGCCATTTTTATCGTACACGGAATTATATTATTTTTTTGTAAAAATTATGTTTTTTTTATAGCTGGTTAGACAAATGACATCATCAACCGCCTCTGTGATCTAGTGGTTAAGACCACCGGTTTAGACCCAGAGGTCCCGGGTTCGATTCCCAGCGGTACACATGTTTGTGTACTCGGTTTGGTTGGTGGTAGGACTTGTGTGTCCGCCTGGCTAGCTACCACCATCTTATCTAAATATGTCGCCATAACATCAATGTTTGTAGCATTGTTGTGTTCCGGCAGTTAGAGATAAGATAGCCAGTGCCTCACTAGTTGAGGATCCCGGGTGAAGTGCGCTTACACCCAATGGCCTTATCATCACTTAACATCAGGTGAGATCAAGGCACTGTGCTTACCCGTAACAATAAAAAGTGAGCTAGATTATCACACTAGCGTCACAGAATAAATTTGGCGTAGCGTCCTCCTTTTATTATAGTAATATAATATTCTTAATAAAGGCTGCTGTTCTGCCTACTTTATAAGTTGTAATTTTATATAATTTCTTAATAATAGTTTTGGTTTACTATAATATTGTTTTTGTGATATAAATTTCCAAAATTAGGTAACTAAGTTTTACGTCTATGTAATGTTGTAGAAATGTTATGCGACTACCTCCAATGCTACCGCGAAAACCAGCTTATATACCCATTGCAAGATGATTGCGTGTACATAATAAGTCGGGCCTATTAATTATTCATGTGTGCACAATAAATAATGTGGAAAGTAGAACGTTTGTTATATTGTACCCGCCAATTTCTTGTAATCTAATCTGTGTGTCAATTTTGTTACACCATTTGCATGTGGCGGCAAGTTAAATCGATACTATCAGTTAGATTGGCTGAATAGCTTCACATTCTTGCATTAATTTTCGTTAACTTTTTAATGTACCTACCTACGTGACGGTGTTTAGAAATCCGTGAAAAAAAAGTTGAAGTTGAACAGTTGAAGACAGTGACAAAGTACGATCGACAAATTTTAAGGATATCCTGTTACAAACATTTTTGCCTTAACGTGGCCATCGTAGCCTACCATGAAGATGACCATAGAATGACCAATGGTAAACCTTCCGACCTTTTTGTTAAAGCCATTTGTTTAGTTCATTCTTAAAGCTTAAATAGAAATTCATTTCTTTCTTATGAGTCCTAATGGTGGATATCCGGAAAATTTGTTGATTACATAGACGTTACAAATACCTACGTTACTGATATTGCGCTGTCTATTACTGAAATAATTTCATTAGCAGGCAGTTGAATATAAGGCCATCAATATTGGTGTCGTTGCCGCTGCCTTTGCTTATGCTGCTGCCGTTGACGTTTCCGCTGCTGTTGCCGCTGTTGTTACCACTGCGGCTGCTACTGATCTGGCCCTATGACCTGGCGCACATGGTTTCCTTTGGGAGTTGGTTTACTTTCACTATTTCGTCTGACAGCATTTTGAAACCTAACGGTAGGTAGAGCTTGCTTGCTGGTTGCTTTTGCCGCTGCCGTTGACGTTGCCGCTGCCATTGCCACGTCGGTCGTTACCACTGCCGCTGCGACTGCCGTTGCCGCTTTCGTTAGTGTTGCTATTGCTGCAATCGTTATCGCTACCGCTACAAAAGCAAAAGCAAAAGTGACAAACTATTGTTGGAGATTTCTGAACGGTAAGTAGCTAGCGAGCTAAATTTCTCATGATTAAATAAGACAATAGTTCAGCAGTGGACGTCTTTTGGCTGAGATGATAATAATGAAATAAGAGAACCCTTCTGAATATACCTATGTATGGTTAAACTGGCATGTTCGTCATCCTATGGCGCTGTGTGTGCCCATAATCTGTCTCCATACTGTATGTGTTTCAATACGAATGGCAATAGCAACGCACCGTGCCAGTTATATTCCAATGCACCTCGTATAATACGAATATTTCCGATTGCAGTGTGAGCGCTCACATAAACATAACAGGTTGCATCCTATTGCCATTCAGCTAGATGAGTTTTGAGAACTACCTATTTGTTCCTATAGTCACAGCACAGTAGTAGTATTTTTTTTTAATATTTATTATTTACGTAGTTTAAGTACAAAACAAGGAGCTTGTAGAAGGTTACCTTTACACAAAAATGCTCGAGCAACGCATAGACAACCTCCTATAGACACGGAAACAGCTGCGCTTAGGGTTACCATATCTCCGGATTTGACCTGACCTGACCTAACCTAAAAATCTTGAGGATTTTAGGCTCCTGACAGGTTTGCGGCCGGATTTTGGAAATCTCAGGATTTTTCGATTATTCAATAAAGTAGGTACCTACTTACCATTTTTGACTTTATTTCCTAGTAATTGCAAAATATCAGTACATTAGATTAGGTATTAGTTACTTTTTCCACAGACTTGCGAGTTACGTTTACGACAAAATCTCAGGACTTTTTTTGTGAAATCATACTTTTTCTCAGGACTTTTCAATTTTCTATCTGGTAACCCTAGCTACGCTGTTTCGAGCTGTTGTGAGATTCTATGTCCGTGAGAGGGCCTATGTGTGCGTTGCTTGAGCGCGTCTGTATGAAGGTTACCTTCTGCAATCTCCTTATTTTGTGGTTTAAGTGTAACCCCCTTATTCATAAGCACTATTTAGTTAAATATTGTTTTGTCAACGTCACACGAACGTCATTTTGAATTTGAGAAAAAGACAAAACAATGATTAACAAAATTTTGCTTAAATAGTTTTTATGAATAAGGGGGTAAATGTTTAAATATTCATTGTTATTGGAAAAACTAGGTGGTGCAGCGGCTAAGGTAAGGTAAGGTAAGTAAAGGTTGCAAACAAAAGATGAGTGACCAAATTTAAATAGGTTATGTTTCTTCGGAGGGCACGCTAAACCGTTGGTTCCGATTTTTATTGCAAAACAGTCGTCATTATAACCCCTCTGGTTTTGGTCTGATTACTCCCATCTGCTATTTGTTCATGTGGGTTGTCTGGATACCAGCAGTTATTCAACGACGCAGGGAATTTTTTAAACACTTTTAAAGTAAATAGTATTACTTAGTAGTTAAATAGTACTTTTAAATATTTTATATTATATTTTACCCGGATAGGTGACAAAACTTGTTTCATTTAGGTTCATATTCGGCTTGTGAAAAAAATATAATTAAACCAAAATAAACATTTAATACGATTAATTGGTTAAAAAAACACAAAAAGATGTCGTATAATAAATACATAGGTATGGGCACAGATATGAATTTCGTTATTATGAAGTAATTTAAAATAAATAGCCTATAACTGTCCCACTGCTGGGCAAAGGTCTCCAACATTAAAATCAAGTCAACAATTGATAAGTTGTCAAATGCAGGTTGGTGACCACAAACCCAGGTAGGCTACTCTTGACGCAAACTCAATCTCAATACAATTCCAATGCGATTATTATGTATCGATATTGGGATAAGTTTCGCAATTTCGGAACGCCCCATCTCGATAATAATTTGTTCACAAAACTTCCACGCAATTTAATTCTAATGTGGCGCTATTATCGCTTTTAAGAGTGCCATTTGAATTTTTTAGATTTGGGATTGGAAATTGATTATTGCAATTGTGTTTCAAGAGTAACCCACCAGGCTGCACCGAATAAATCCGAAACACACTTTACCCGACCTGGGAATTGAACCCAGAACCTTTGGGTACCGGGCCGAGGGTTTGCCACGCGACCACAGAGGCGTTATTACCTATAGTAGATTTTTAATAAAAAAATTGTAGCTAAATAGTCATATTGCACACGATTATTCTTTTCTATGATATTTTATATATAAGGTCACATTTTATCAACTGCAAATATTTTGAGGATAAATTCAACAATATATAAACTATTTTTATGAAAAAACCTTAAATTTTTATACGCTAGTTTTCAAGAAAAACGCCCAAAGATATTTCGATTAAAAAGAAAAATAAAGCACTTTCGGTAGTTTCAATTTAAAGGAGCCGAAACAGAGAGGCTGCAATGTCTTCACCGCTTACACGTGCCCCTAGTTTCATTCAAAAAAACCGACAGAGAGGCCGCTCATAAAAATATTACAATTTTTGTGTCAGGAAAAGTAAAAAAAAAAAAACTAGCCTGAATTTTTTTTTGTAATGCTAGGGCCTTATTTCCCTGATATAATTAGATGTTTTGTCAAAATATTTGCAGTTGATAAAAAGTGACCTTATATTTTATCACATTTTCAAGGAGCACATTTTGTTATTGACATTAGACGTCTAAACAGCACTACACCATCAATTACTGTACGCCTGAGTCCCTGCGCAGGCGCATAACGTCGGAGGGCGGGCGCATGCGCACAATCACTCCTCTGCTTCCGTATAATGACCGCCTCTTTTTGCTCTACAAACTGTTTGTCCCACTCTAGCGTTGCTGTCTCGCTAAGACTTAGATTTAGAATGGACTCGTTTTGTCACGATGCTTCAGTAGTGTAACAGATAGAATGTATCAACTGTGAAGCTTAAGATACAAACAAATTTTGAATGTTGATGACTTATTGCGTTGAATATTTTGATTATAGCAAAATGCGAATGGTCTCGTTAATAACTACTCTAATGCATTTGACCTTGATAGTTTAAAAAGTTAAAAATGCAAAAATTCAAAAGTGTACAAACAATATTTTACGGTCATATACTATTATTCATACTTAGTTACTCCGCTGGCTCAGCGACCTGAAGTGGATCTTGGCCTCCGACACAAGACAACGCCACTGTACTAATTATATAGTAGGTACACATGTTAAGTATTTCCTTAAACATTTATTTTATGAAATTGGTGGAAAATTCATTCATGCTACTCTTGTAGAAAAGTATTATTACTGAAACGTATGAAAACGTAAATAAACACGACAATAACTTTTTTCAACATTTGTGTTTTTGTAATTTGTTCGCAACAAAATTTGCTTTAAAAATCATTTTGAACATTTTATAAAATAGCTTGCTTATTTCTTAACTGATCTTTAATATTTGTAAAAATATTATGATCGGATGTTAATGACGGTAGTTGTTGACATTGAATGGGCGCCTTTGGCTTACAAAGTAAAAAGTGTTGAATAATTTCGGCGGGCTGGTTAGAACCACGATAGCTCAATTGGAGGAGCACCTGACCCGGAATGTCAGAAGGGTGCAGGTTCAAATCCTGCTCATGGAAATTTTTTCAACATTTGTGTTTTTGTAATTTGTTCGCAACAAAATTTGCTTTAAAAATCATTTTGAACATTTTATAGGTACATTTACTTTTTACGAAAAAACCTTTATTTCGGTAATAAACTTAAGTTTAACGAAGTTTAAAGCCATTTTTACCCGACTGCAAAGGAAGGGTAATGTTTTTCACGCCTATCTTGTATGTAATAGTCTTTATTACCTCATATATCCAGAACCGCTGAAAGGATTTACATAATTGAGGTATCGTTAGATTCGTCTTAGCTGTTGGTGAAAAACAATTTTTTTTTCGAATACTTCATTATGGGTATCAAATTACAGGGCTCAACACAAGGATTTCAAAAAGGTATATTATGAAATTTGTCTAACTAACATACATACATACATACATACATACATCACGCCTTTTTCCCGGAGGGGTAGGCAGAGACCACCTCTTTCCACTTGCTGCGATCCTTACAGACTTCTTTCGCTTCATCCACATTCATTAGTCTCTTCATACACGCTCGTCGGTTTAGGGTACTCTTGACCTGATCTTTTTTAAGGACTTCCCCGATTTGATCCAGGTACTTGCGTCGAGGCCTTCCCCTACCAACATTTCCATCCATACTCGCCCTATATATACTTTTAGTCAGCCTGCTTTCCTTCATCCTCTCAACATGTCCGAACCATTTAAGCATTCCTTTTTCAACCCTAGTCACTATATCTTCTTTTACACCACAACGTTCCCTAATCACACTATTCTTTATCCTGTCACTTAGCTTGACTCCAATCATACTCCTTAACGCTCTCATTTCTACTGCATTTACTTTGCTTTCATGCTTCCTCTGCCATACCCAACTTTCACTGCCATACATCAGTGTTGGAACCAACACCCCTCCATGTACAGCCAGTCGGGCCTTATCGGATACCTTCTGACTGTTCATGAAGGCGTGCAACGCTCCATTCACCATGTTACCGGCATTTACTCTCCTTGCAATATCACTATCACACCTTCCATCTGCTGTAACCATTGATCCCAAATACACAAACTCTTTCACTTGCTCTACTTTTTCACCTCCTATCAGAATGTTACACTCTGTCATGCTATCCTCCTTTTCAAAAACCATTGCTTTCGTCTTACTTACATTCACTTTCATTCCTTTCTTGTTCAACGCTTCATGCATAATATTTACCATCTCCTGCAACTCTTCTGCCGACGATGCAAGTAAGACTTGATCATCGGCATAGAGCAAACATTTGACTAGCAAATCATTCATTCTTAAACCCTGTTCACTTTCTTTCAAGTCATGCAAGTCATTTCGAAATGTCATTTCGTCATGCAAGTCATTTCGAAAGGGAATGGGATGTACAGATCAGGTCTTTTCCTTGCGGTGCATAGCTGAAAAATCTTTGGCTAAAAACCAAAAAGTCTATTGCGCATTCGTGGATTTGGAAAAGGCCTATGATAGAGTGGTGAGGAATGAATTGTGGTCATCACTATCTGTGTATGGGGTGAACAGTATGTTGATACGAGCACTGAAATCCTTATACAAGGATTCTAGTGCTTGTGTCAGGATAAACGGGGCGTATACTGAATTGTTTAGCATCGAAAAAGGTGTTAGACAAGGATGTGTAGCGTCACCGTGGCTGTTTAACCTATTCATGGATAGTTGCTTGCATGACTTGTCTAACTAAAAAGACATAAATAAAATAAAAATTTTAAAAAACCTGTCTGCGTAAAAAGTAATAAGCTACGAAACAGAAAATCAACTGAAAAGGCCGGAACAAGATAAAAATTCAATTTATGCAACATCATACCATAACACACAGTCGGAGGCACGCACAAAGTGAGAATGATTTGACTTACGAGTATCATTAAATTTTATGCCTCCGACTGCATGTTATGTATGATGTTGCATAAATTGAATTTTTATCTTGTTCCGGCCTTTTCAGTTGATTTTCTGTTTAGTTAGTTATTATTTTATATGCAGGCGGGTTTTTTGTTTCATCTAATATTTTTTCAATAGTGCGCGAAAACAGCTCGCAAGTGTCGGCAACGGCTCTGACGTCACGCTTAGGTAAGCATGTCATTGCAATGCCATTGTGTCTATGCGTAGCGACGAAAGAAAACCAAACATTAAATTAATTCGTGTGATAAAATGAATTCCAAAGTTTATAAGTGGTGTAGGTACAGTACCTCATTTTAAAAACACATAAATAAGAACACCCAAAAAAGTGTTTCATGTTCCAAACAAGAAAATATAAAGTAAGAGTTAAGTGGTTAAAGCTCGTACGGCGAAATTTTAGGTGTTAACTATGAGGAAAAATACTACTAGTACTAGGAGGTGCTTTATAGTTATAGAAATTCACTCGTTTTATCGGGTATTAACATGGTATTAACTTTAAATTAACAACTTACAACCTGTGAAGGAGCTAACTTTAAAAATAAACAATGACAAGTTTATTGTAAAAATAACCTATGAAAGTAAAATTTGAGCTGTTTGCCTTAACAAAGCTTGGTTTCATTGTTATAGTCCAGTGGAGTCGATAAATCACACGTACAAGTACACGTACGTTCAAGTATCTGGAATCCTAATTATAAATGCCATATCGAAAGGCTGGAAAGGATCCAGAAAAGGTTCTTGTTTTTCCTATCCATACTTACCTTGGTAAAAAGTATGAACTCTTCACATATAGGGACAGGCTGGCTTACTTTGAGTTTTCGTCCCTGAGGGATCGTCGTTGGGTGGCCGATCAAGTTTTCTTATTTAAAGTCCTTAGAAATCTCATTGATTGTCCTCAACTTCTTGGTAAAATTAACTTTAAAGTACCTCGCCAAAACTCTAGAATTGCGACTTTTTCTTTGAAGTTTAACAGAACAAATTTGGGTACGCAGAGCATTGTCAACAGACTGTGTGATGAACATAATAAGTTTTATAAAGCCGAAAACGAAACTAATTTGTTGGTTTCGTCACATGAGTAAATATATTCACTAATAATTACTCATGTGGTTTCGTCGTAGTTCCTTTCGTCGTTGAACCACTTCAAAAATTCACTTTACTCCTTTTGAATAGCATACTTAATTTATTTAATTTAACTTAATTTATTTAATTGAATAATGTAACTAATTTCTAGGTATTTTTCACTCTTATTATCCTGAATTTCAGGTATGTAATCTTTTATTTTATATGTTACAGGCAATAACAATATCAGACAAACGCCTGTTATTGTTTTTGCACTATAGTTTAAAAAAAATGTATTTTAGAGAATAAGTAATTGGTGTAAAAATGTGGGCAAACCTTATAAATAAATAAATAATAAAAATATAGTTATAGAATGCTAACATTCAACACACAAATCAGTAACACCACACAGCTTATTACATATTCAAAAGGAAATAAACCGATAAGGAACTAACCGAATAACCATCAATTCTCATCCAATATCGCAACAACTCGAGTCCCAAATCGAATCAATACAGAGAGATGCGGCGCGCCGCACAGTGCACGGACACACAGCAACACAGGTAGGGTATTGGCACCAGTGTATACACACGAGCATTGACATGTATCAAAGTCAAAGTCAAAGTCAAAGTCAAAGTCAAATCATTTTATTCAAGATAAGCCTTCACAGGCACTTATTGACGTCAAAACTATAAATGAAAAAACTAAAAAATAAACATATAACAATATATGCTTTTGTCTAGTTTTGACTCTTATTCCATTGCATTAAGAATCAAATTGTTTACATGTTAATGCTCGTGACTGTACAACATGAACTTGATTGCGCCGATGATTCAATCTTGAATTATAACTCTGTGTGTCGTTAGAATATATGTTCATGTCTCGATAATTTCCAACAATGGAAAATAATATTAAAATAGCAATTAATAGCTAGACCTAGGCCTCTCCTAATGCATAATATGCCACTGAGCCCGATCTTCTCTTCCAACTGCTGCCAACCACATTGCGTATGTCGTCGTTCCGAAGCGGAGTTATAGTGATAATGATGTCTTGTTGGCTGCCTTATTTCAATAAATATAAAGTATATAAGGTCACTTTTTATCAACTGCAAATATTTTGACAAAACATCTAATTATATCAGAGAAATATGGCCCTAGCATTTAAAAAATAATTCAGGCTAGTTTTTTTTTTACTTTTTCTGACACAAAAATTGCAATATTTTTAAGAGCGGCCTCTCTGTCGGCTCCTTTGAATGAAACAAGGGATTCGTGTAAGCGGTGAAGGCATTACGGCCTCTCTGTTTCGGCTCCTTTGAATTGAAACTACCGAAAGTGCTTTATTTTTCTTTTTAATCGTATTGTCTTTTGGCGTTTTTCTTGAAAACTAGCGTAAAAAAATTTAAGGTTTTTTCATAAAAATTGTTTATATATGTTGTTGAATTTATCTTTAAAATATTTGCAGTTGATAAAATGTGACCTTATATATTGATAGTGAACTCACGCCTGAAAACCACGAACAATCATTTCATACAGTTCGCTATGCGTCATTCGGTCCTTCGAGCTGGACCAATTAATATCGAAATTTAAACGTGTATGGACAAAGCTTGTATTTAGTATCGGGGAACAAAACTAATTGACCAGGGTCGCCACACGGCAATTTAAAATTAAGTTGCTAGTTGTTACAAGTTGAAAGTTATCCTACTGCGTGCAGTCCGCCCGCCGCGCTGGGGGCGGCTCCCTAGAGACCTTACTTTTCAACCCCTGTTATTGTTTCAATCTCTAAACTCGGATCTGGGGAGGAATTGAAAAAGTTGTCGGCGGCCTACCTGTCACACCGACGATCGCAATCTGAAAGGCAGCTTTGGCGTTTGTGGCGTTGATCCTTTGTTCTTATTGCGGATCATGCGAATCTCCCGTATTCAGTGCCTAGTTTTATTTACTATTCAAATATATTTGGTCACGTTACGAATACTAGTAAGAAAATGAATGCATCGCTACAATTTACGGCCATTGGCATATTCAGTATAATTAATGCAATCAGGCGTTATATTGCGAAAATCCATGGTACAAAAAAAATGTAATTGAAAAAATATGCAGTGTTAATTCCGCTAACTCACTCGATTATCCAACTAGGATGCAGCATGCATGCACCGCCCTCCCGTCCGCAAATGTATGCACATGCGGAAGAAACAATGGATGCAAGCAAACATGCACACCGACACCGATACCCGACACGTGTTTCGCCCCTCCACGGGGCTCTCGACCAGTCAACAGCTCCTGACCCTGAGCACCTGGGAATGCTGGTGTGCTTCCACTCGGCTACCGAGGCTTTTATCAATGTTCACTAAAAATCAATAGACAAAAGGAGTGAGTAACGAGCGAGTTCATACCATTTATGTCGCAACTTCGAAAGCGTCGCGTCGAAGCGCTTCCAAGCAAACTGAGCAGGTAAAGAGGGGAGAGGCTTAAGTAGTACCACATATTATAAAATAAATTGTATGTTTTGATTAGACAGTGCTTTGATCTCACCTGATGTTAAGTGATGATAAGGCCAATTGGTGGTAGCACACTTCACCCAGGATCCTCAACTAAATAGTGAGGCACTGGCTATCTTATCGATAGCTGCCGGAACATAACAATGCTACAATCATTGATGTTATGGCGACATATTTAAATAAGATGGTGGTAGCTAGCCATGTGGACAAACAAGTCCTACCACCAACCAAACCGAGTACACAAACATGTACCCCCCGCTGGGAATCGAACCCGGGACCTCTGGGTCTGAACCGGTGGTCTTAACCACTAGACCACAGAGGCGGTTCGACACAGTTTTCGTCGCCAAATAATAACATTGATTTTTGTTACATTTTTACAGAAAACTGTGGAGCAAGTGGTCTGTTTACAGATGTTGCAAAAGACTAAAATCAGATGCCGACCCCTATTTTTAACGATTAAAGGAAAAAATAACAGGTGCCACAACTCTATGGGACTTTGTACAACAATAATGTAAAACTAAAATTGATAAATTCCCGTCAACAGCCTTCAACATCACATTACGGCGCATGATATCACGGCCCAATCATTACGCCAAATGTGTATTATTTTCACGGTTTTATTTCTAATGCGGTTGCGCATGCGCAAGGCCAAGCCTAATGGCCGCGTTAATCCGACCAACGGTTAAGGAATTATTGTAATTGTCGTAGCTCAAACCTTGGTACAACGAATTGGTGGTGAAGTAATTGTGCGATCTGTATTATATTTTGGGCTAAGTGCTATTAGTGATAAGTGATGAAATTTGCGGACTTCTTTAAGTATTGGTTACATGGAGGCATTAGCATTAGTATTAGCTGAGCTACTGTAACTACAATAGCATATGTGAATGCAAAATTACAATTTTCACTGTTATAATAATATAGATTGGACTGTATCAAAATGTTCTACAAGTGAGAACTATTTAAGGCATGTTTTTTCCTATGATCCATAGAGTAAAGCTACCAAAGAGTACGCACTACCAAAGAGTACGTATTCCTATACGCAATTCTATTATTCCTATTGGCAAACACACATTTGTGAGATTAATAAATACTACGTACCATATTGGCTCCATGGACACGTTATGTCATAGACGATAGTTGCTCACAGATTTAATATTATTCAATAAGTAGCACTGCGGTACTCTTTTGTAGTGCGTGCTC
Source organism: Eudonia mercurella (assembly GCA_963082485.1). NCBI lineage: Eukaryota > Metazoa > Arthropoda > Insecta > Lepidoptera > Crambidae > Eudonia > Eudonia mercurella. The sequence continues at coordinate 1,118,108 of OY720034.1, read as the reverse complement.
TTTGGTAGCTTTACCCTATGCTACTAAATTACCTAAATGTTAGTTTTCCTAAAATGCATATATGAATTAATTAAATAATTAATGTTGCCTCATTATCATCGCTTAAAAGCTTTTAAAATAATAAACCAGTATTTTGAAAACAAGATTGAAAATCATTAACTTCTCCAACCTTTATTCACCAACAACTTCAGTACAGACATTTGGTCCTGCATGGGCATGGCTCCTTCTGTTTTTGCAAGCCACTGACTATTCCCCGGTTACAACATCCAGAGCTTCGATTGTCGATTCTGCTCTTGTGAAACGTGCACAATCGTGTCTCAGCCACCAAAAGGTGCTTCAGGAGGCAGGCACGTTTAATGGATTCAATTGATCAACAAACACTTTCTAGAAACAGTGTCCTCCGTTGATATATTGATATTTCCATGTGCTGTCGTTCGTTTCCCCCCACCGTGGTAACAACAAAATGCAAATGACATTACCAGCAGGTGTTCCAAATGGTTGGTGTAAACAACAAGGTTACGTAACATCCCCAGCGCTGAGTGGCGGAGGAAAAATGCTGTCGGTTCGTTTCCGGAGCGGGGCACGGGGCGTGCGCGGGGGTGCGTAAGCGTGCGGGAGGGGGGCGGCGGAAATACGCGAGATTGGACAAAAATTGATGGCGCTGATGCTGTTACGGAGATGCGCTACTCTGTATTGGTGAAACCGTATCGACTTTGCTCGTTTGTGCAATACGGTGTGGTTTTTTTGCGATACTTACCTAATTACCAGGACCTCGGTTCTGCTAATTGGAATCGTTTACAATTGTATGTCAGTTTTCAATCTATGTATGTTACCATCTTTATACAACTTTCGCAATGCTGGGTCAATTGATGGGTGACCAAAAATTATTCTTAAGCTCCTCCATGCTTCGGAAGGTAAACCTTTGTAGAGACAACATGGACCTAACTTTAATCTAGGGGATAGGGGAAACTTACAATCTAATTCGAAAAACGAACGCAACTATGAGACCGTCTGTCGTCGCGTCGGCGATGTCGGAAACCCAACGTGTCTCTAGCGACCCGAGCATCCACGCATTCTAACATTTTCAACATGTAACAAGCTGTCAAACGCTTAATCGTCGGAACAGCAAAAACTATAGGACAAATTACCAATTCGAAATGAACAAAATGCCCGCTTTCTCAAAAACCTTCAAAAAGCAAAACAAAAGTGCCAAGCCGTCAATCTACATCCAACTATGTCACGATAATAGAGCACTTTTTGCTGCTCAACATAATTATAGTTTATTGGAGAATTATGCAAAGGTCGCGGTCGCTAGCGTCGGCAATGTCCCATACATAGTTCATTGAATTCAATAAACTTTTTGTACATCGAAAAAACTAATATTATGACTTAATAAGCGTAAACTCGCCAATTTCGAAACCGACAATTTTCTTATTATCATAAATGTCGTGCAAAAATAAATATTTTGCGGATCTCGTAATTATGAACACCACCTACTTATCTTCAATTATGGCGGACATTGCTGTAACATTTGACAGGTAAATTGGAGGTGATGCGTGCCAATAGCTGACATCATGGGGTAGCTTCATCGTGATACGATGGGCCGGCTCGGAAATATCAAGCTGAAATGGAACATGCGTATGATGCAACCAAACTACCAGTTGGATCGACGATCTTCGCAAGGTGGCTGGTAGACGCGGATTGTGTTCAGTGGCGTGCACTTGGAGAGGCGTATGTCCAGCAGTAGACAAAATAGGATGATGATGATGAACCAATATACTTTGCACAATATGGTAGCACCTGGTAGGAGTTCTTTTCTTTTTGGCCCTTGAAATTCTTAACGAATAAAAGTCACGCCCGGTTATGAGACGCAGCGGGCTTGTAAGACTCCCTTCCTGATATTGTTAAGGTCTACCCACTAAGATATAGGATAGTACTAGGATACCCTCGCCGCATTTTGGGGCTGGGCCGCGGAAGCAGTTTTATACTGACGTCGTTTGCAGCCAGCACCGCAGCCATCCGATCCGGTCTGAACCTCTTGGAGATTCTAGTAGGGCACGGGGACACGCACTAGTGCGTGATGCCGTTCTCTCTAGAAAACTTCTGACGGTGCTTCGTTTCACCTGGCTTGAGGAAACCCTTTAAGTTTCTTGCAACCCCCAAAAAAGCCCGGTGAAGTTGAAAATGTCCAGGCAATCAAAAACCTCTCACAAAAAAAACTCTGCGGCCGCCTGTCCTCAGTGGTATGTAGGCCATACATAGGGGAAACCGGGGGCAAAAGTATCATGGGTCAATAGTAACAGTAGTAATATTATTGGTCATTCTGGCTCAAATCAACATATCGGCGGCGGTGCACAGTGAAACGGAGCAATGTGTGATTGATGCAGGATGTGTTAATTTAAGCCAAAATGCCCAATAATATCACTACTGTTACTATTGACCCGTGTTACTTTTGGCCCCGGTCTCCCCTACTACATCCATGGCAGCATGGAAGGACTTACCAAACTGCTCTGGGGATAAGCTCGCCATCTCATTGGTCATGGAGAAATATTGTTACCAATTAAAAAATCGCACGCCTAATAAAATATGAAAGAAAACAGTCTTTAGAAACCCATTGCATTACCATCATTTTATTGTCTTACTAAAGAATCATAATAAACAGTTTTACCTGTCATATTTTTACCAGACTTCTAAAATGGCAGTGGAAAATAAAACTATACAAGCCATCGCTTAAAAGTCCTATCCGCCATCATCGCAAATTATCTTATCAAAGAATCGTTCGTTAAATATTACGATCCTTTTTGCCTCATCCAATAAAAAACAATTTATTTATGGGAGTTAACGTAAAGTCGATGTCTGACTTATTAACCAATAAAACCGATTAAACCTATGTCTACGTGGATACAGCGAGATCATTAGTCATCCCTTCAGATATTTTTAAGGGGGCAATTGTTAAAACTAAGTATATTGTTAGAATTAACACTTCTGTGTGTGAAGTGGTGCAATTTGCGTTCAAAAAAAACATTAAGGAAATTCATTTCAAAATTATTGTCGTTTATGTAGTATGTAGTTATACGACGTAATTTTTAAACATCCACCAAAAAAGCCAAAGCCAAGTATGAGGCATTGGTGCCCTCTTAAGGAAAATTGTGTGCCTTTTCATAAATAAACGTTGATGACACGACTACTTACAGGGCCCGAATGCAGAATCAATAGTCATCAGACACAATAGAATTTTAATTGTTATCGGCCACTATTCTTGACTGATTTATGATATTTCAAAAAAATCTAAGATCGAATGTTATGGCTCGTGGAAATTCATTTCAAAACTTTTTAGAATCAGAAAAAATGTATTGGATTTAGATGTTGTTGTTGGTCGACATTAAATAATTCAAATTCAAATTCAAATTCAAAATCATTTTATTCAGTTTAGGCTACAAGTAGCTCTTATGAATGTCACTATGCCATCGGTTCGTAAGTCTACTCTGGGCGGGAGATCTTGTACTGAGAAGAACCGGCAAGAAACTCAGCAAGTGTCCAGCTCTTTTCTCCCTTACAGCGTCAAAAATATTGGAAAATGCCCGATCATAGCAGGACACTTTCCATTACAAAAAAACACAAAACATACTTATAGAAGACAACCACAACATGTAAAAAAAAAAACAAAAAATAAAAATTCCAGGTTAACAAATTTACATCAGGCAAAAGTTTCAATTTCCACAATGTCATACAGTACCACTACAGCATTCTAGTAAAAGTCAAAAATTGTTTTATAAGAACAAAGTCAAACTATAGTGAATAATACTAAAAATAAGATAAGTATGCAAGAGAATAAGTAAATATCGCGTTCAGACCCATCGACGCCACCCACACAGCTGTTATACATACCAGTCAGGGTACATGTTTGTCACCTCTTTGGTAGGCTTTGAAATCTACCTGGCTAGCGATCACCATCGCTTATAGGTACGTCGCTAAAGTGATGTTAATAGAGATAAGATAGCTAGTAAGCTAGTTCCTCAATAGTTAAAGATTCTGGGCCATCATATTCTGCCTTATCATCACTTAATATTAAGGAGATGAACGCCAATTGCTTACCAGTAAGAAGTCTACTATTATCAGGCGGAGCGGTCGCAATAGCTCGGTATATTAGCGCGTCACTATGTCAGTATGTCAGTCGACATTCAATATCCTGCCGCAGCCCCGGGCCGTTCACGACATCTTGATACTTATAACGCATTCTTGGTTCACCCTTTGTTTGTAATTAAAACACTGGACACATTCCCATACATAGTCCCATCAACGAAGTTGGACGCTTTCATGAAAAAAGACTAAAATAAGTCTAATGCGAGTTTCATTCGCCATTCAATCACGTCAACGAAAACGAGATGTTATATGGCAAAAAAAATCTACTCGATTTCGGCCAGGATTTCTCTCTTCCGTTGTTTGCAACAGCGTAAGATTATAATTAACCATAATCATGATGCCTAATGTTATCTGTGTGGACAGATTATACCAGCTGAACCCTCATAACGCTAAACGTTTGTCTGTACAAAGTCAGGGATAAATGCAAGATGAATATCCTAATTGTCAAACAAGAGCAATCTGGGTGTAACCGGGGCGCCCGCGGGGCATTGGGGCACGCCGCGCTGGGCACATCGCTACATGGGTCAGTAAGGTACGGAACAAAATAAGAAGACTGCAGAAAGTGAGCTTCATATAAGCACAGATTAGTTAATAGTTATTACGTATATAAGGCGCTCGAGCAACGCACACAGTATAGACCGTCTCAGCTTGGAACAGCTCGAGCGCAGATGTTGCGAGATTCCCTAGGCCTAAGCTTCTCTTCTGAGTCTCCTTATTTTGTGGGTACTGGTACTTTATTCTGGCCAGTTAATAAAAAAGTGTAAAACCTTTTTAGCAGCAGTGGACAGTTTTTTTTCTTCCAAGAAAACGGGTATCACGAACTGTGCGTATCCCCGCTCCCTACTAGATCCTCCGAGGGGTTCAGATCGGATCGGTAACATGATGTATTGTCATCAATATTGTATGGTGACCATGGAAGGTCAACTTCAACATTGTAGTACTTACGCTTTACCTACTTAACTTAGCAGAACAGTTCTTGAAGTTCCCAGCTCCTAGAGATGGCGCGATGCTGGTAAAACGTAAGTTCTCCTGTGATTCCAGCTCAGCAGTGCTTATTTAGCTACACCGTCGGCGACGAGCAAATATTTGAAATCTTCCGGTAAGCAGCAGATCTGAAAAGGCTACTTCTTAGGATGTTTATTGAAATGAAACGCGTAGTTTTAGATTATTAACACCTCGTAGTATTTACTTGCATTTATCTTTATCGCTTGGCAATCCCGAGGGGCAATCTTGCCAGCATTCTTGGGACCGTTCCCATGAGCCCACAGTTGGAGGACATCTTTTATTTATAGGCATTTAATTTTTAAATTGCTATTTTTATTTCTCTGTTTTTTTATGAGTTGAGTTATTGTTTTCTAAAGTTTACGCGAACACTACACATTTAAATGAAACAACTTTTACGGATCTACTCGCGTTTATTTTACTTTACATTATTTAATGTTTATCCTGACGTTTCGGATCCTTTGCAGGGTCCGTGGTCACAGGGAGACTGAGGTGTTGGTCATCTCATAATTAGTTAGTAGCTTGTATACCCTCATTTAATTTAATCGGGTGCGTTCCGTTTTACGCAGAAAGAGCTTACAGTATCTTTTGGTCTGGCAGTATGGTGTTGGGGCTGGGATTTAATATTTTGTATGATGGGGTCCCAGGCTGGTGGTAGACTCCAACCATCTTCTCTATTAAAATTAGGATGTTTTTTAATTTCAATAGCCTCGCGTATCATCCTAGGGATGAATCGTTGTTCTCTAGCGAGTACTTGCAGTTTATCAAATCTGATGTAATGGTTGGGCCCCTCTTGGGAATGTTCGTATACTGCAGACTTATTTTCGCGCTTATGCTTGACGTCGGCTATGTGTTCTTTAACGCGGGTTCCTATACTTCTCTTTGTTTGCCCGATGTAAGAGAGCCCACAGTCGCAGTCCAGTTTGTACACGCCTGCATCTTGAAGGGGTATGTTGCACTTGACAGGTCGTAAAAATTGGTTGATCTTCTTTGGCGGCTTGAAGTAAGTGTTGATTGAAGCTCGCTTTAAGATATGTCCAATCTTGTCAGTGACACCTTTCATATATGGAAGTACTGCAGGTTGGCGCTCGACTGTGGTTAGTTTATTGCGCTTTCTGTGACGAAGCCGTGGTACTTTCAGTTTATTATTCTGTAGTACGCGCTTGACATGCTGAAGCTCAGCAGCCAGGTGTTGAGTGTCACAGATGCCGCGTGCTCTCTGAAACAAAGATTTCCCTACAGTAGCCAACTGTCTAGGATGGTGGTGAGAATCACCATTGAGGTACCTATCTGTATGGGTTACTTTACGATACACGGTGTGACTTAAACTATGGTCCGGATTCCTGATGATTAAAGTATCCAAGAAAGCTAGCTTACTATCTGCCTCTAACTCCATTGTGAATTGTATTTTTGGATGTATGGAATTAAGATGATCTAGAAAAGCAGATACTTTATCAGTTGGTAGGATAGTGAAAGTATCATCTACGTACCGCTTGTAGAATCTAGGGGTTACCGGTGCTGTGCTTAGGGCCCTCTCCTCGAAGTCTTCCATAAAGATATCGGCGACGACGGGCGAAACAGGGGAACCCATGGCAACACCCTCTACTTGCAGGTAGTAAATGTCATTCCACAAAAGGTAGCCAGATGTTAGACAATGCTCTAATAGTACTGCATATTCATCAGGCAGATCCTGTTCTGCTAGTCGTTTTTTGGTAATTTTAATGCAATCCTGTACTGGTAGGCATGTAAATAAGGACTGCACATCAAAACTAACCATAGTTTCATTGTCAGCAAGATGTAGGTCTTTGATATTGTTGACAAATTGGTAGGAATCCTTCACATAAGCTGTTGTGTTACCTCTAAGTGGTGAAAGAATCTTAGCTAGATGCCGGGCCAGTCGGTAAGTTGGTGAATCGAACTATCCTTGTGAACTATCCTTCGTGCTGATAAAGGTAATGCTACGGTAGTAATGGATACGTCTGATTATAACGAAAAAATAACAACACTTTTATCGGATGACAAGACGTACAAACGCGTTAAATGCGACCAAACCAACAAAATACTTAAGAAAACTAGTGATCTTGTCAAACAACACTCCGAATGGTTAAATCTAGACGCTAACTATTTAATCCCTTCCTGCCCTAAACCACCTAAACTGTATGGGTTACCGAAAATTCACAAACCCGAGGCTCCACTACGCCCTATTGTAAGCCAGATCGATTCACCAGATTCACCAGGAGGAGTTCCTCCTAAACGGCTAGACCGACTTAGATAAAATTATGTGTGTATATGTCAATGGGTTCCTGGATGGTTTGAAAACACAATTGGACCCGGTGGATGGCGCTGCAATAGGGTCCATCATGGGATACGGATGTTCTTAAGCGGACGACGTCGCGAGCGGGCCACTAGTTTTAATATTTTTCTAGCGTTCGTTGACGTTTAGAACACATTGCAGAGTCTGTGGTCGGTCACATAGAAATAAGGAGCATGTGTTGTTGAGGACTGAAGATTAAATGATATGGAAAATGAACACCAGCACTCCTATAATGTGTTTTAATTCAATTTGTAGTTTATAATCTTTAGAACACAGTATAATATTATCCTATTACTTATTTCCATGTGGCAGTGTCTAACCAAAATTCGAATGATTAAGTAGATGTCTGGAAGAAATCGCTTGAAAGCGATAAGACCGCCAAATTGTAACTTTGTAAATTATTATTTATTTATTTGTTTTATATTGTTGCAATAAAAGTATTATCTATCTATCTAAGTGATTTTAATAATAACAAATAATCATTTTACGAAATTAAATGACATCATCGGTACATGTCATCTTCAGTCAACCGCCTCTGTGGTCTAGTGGTTAAGACCACCGGTTTGGACTCAGAGGTCCCGGGTTCGATTCCCAGCAGTGGGTACCTACATCTTTGTGTACTCGGTTTGGTTGGTGGTAGGACTTGTTTGTCCGCCTGGCCAGCTACCACCATCTTATCTAAATATGTCGCCATAACAACAATGTTTATAGCATTGTTAGTGTTCCGGCAGCTAGAGATAAGATAGCCAGTGCCTCACTAGTTGAGGATCCCGGGTGAAGTGCGCTTCCACCAAATGGCTTTATCATCACTTAACATCAGGTGAGATCAAGGCACTGTGCTTACCTGTAAAAAATAAAAAAATAAAAAATAAAAATAAAAAGTCTACTGCCGGACAAAGGTCATACATAACATTAATGTTCAAAATTCAAAATCATTTATTCAGTTTAGGCTACAAGTAGCTCTTATGAATGTCACTATGCCATCGGTTCGTAAGTCTACACAGGGCAGAAGACCTTGTACTGAGAAGAACCGGCAAGAAACAAGGCAAGGGCATTTCTTTTCGAGCTCGATGGCACAGTGGATAACGCGCCCGGTGTGCGAGTGCTGAGGTTAAGCAACTTTCGCAAAGGCCGGTCATCGGATGGGTAACCAAAAACGTATCATCTCGAGCTCCTCTGTGCTTCGGAAGGCACGTAAAGCCGTTGGTCTCGGCTGCATTAACAGTCGTTAACAACCACCAATCCGCACTGGGTCCGCGTGGTGGTTTATGGCCCGTTCTCCCTATCCATCCATAGGGAAGGCTCGTGCCCCAGCCGTGGGGACATAAAATGAGCTGATGATGATGATAATGATGATTTTTTTTCGCCCTTACAGCGTTAAAATATTAAAAATTCCCTATCTCATGTTAAAAACATTGTTGTGGCCCAACAGTTTGAGATAAGATACTCAGTAGCTGAGGACTGTGGCATGCAATAAATAATTTTGAATTTGAATTTAAATCTTAGACTCCGAGGGAAGAGCGCTCCCACCTTCATTCAGTCTTATTAGGTGGCATAAAGGCAAAGTGCTCACCCGAGCAATTAAAAAAATGTTTTTAATATTGTCTAGATAATTTACAATGTGTAAGTTGAACACGAGTAAATTTCTTTAAAAAAAGTGTTATAATATGTAAGCATTATTATAAACTGCGGATGAACTCGACAGAGATGGTCTAGAGTAGCAATATCCTGGGTTTCGTTACAAAGAGCCCCGGGCTATGGGGCACGCGGACATCGACCGGGGTGGAGCTAAGCGGAGATTGGGGCAGCCAAGGCTTAGGATCTATACTAGATGTGCCTGCAACTTTGCTTGCATTAACTTTGGCAAAATTATTTTTATTTTTTTTATACTTAACTCCATTTCACCAGATGTTAAGTGAAAATTGAGTTCAGATGCGAAGACAACTGGTGCAGCGTGAAAACAACGCAGCATCAGTTACCCTCACTCATGCCGGCCCACAAGGTGCCTCTTCACGCCTCGTTTGAAAGACCCCATATCATAGGAAGAAGGGAAAACGTGTGCTGGTAGGCTATGCCATCTTTTAGAGGTGCGACAAAGAAACTAGTCACCAAATTTCTTTGTGCGCGATGGAATATTTGATATTTGATCATTGTTGTTTTCATAATGTGTCAAATTTATTATAATATGGTTTATTCGAAATACACAGCTTTAAAAATTTATTAACAGTTAGTTTATTAATTTGGTCATAAACATTCCTAAAGATTTTTGTAAAATAAAAATACATGATTAATGATAAATCTCCCCCAATAACAATAATAATAATTAATCCTTTATTGTACATTACTTTTTTTAACTACAAAGACAACTAAAGATGCTCAATAGTCATAATTGAATCGAAACTACATTTCTGTTGTTAGGGGTGTGATAATTGCTCCACTCTCCGCAGACAGCACAGTGACCGCGATGTCCCGGAAAATCAAATCTCGTAGCGCACTTGATGGTGATTGTGGGGCGCAGACGAGCCGCGCCGACACAAAGCTTGTGTGACTTTCCAATTGACTTTGAAACAATCGATCTTATTCATTTATCTGTATCAGTAGGTATCGCCAATAGATAGAAAAAAAATAACTTTCGCGTTTTATCTATCATGAGTATTCATGAGCCCTCTTTCTATAGGATATAGGATATAATAGGCCTCTCCAAGTGCACGCCACTGAGCACCATCTTCGGCTACTCTCAACCAGCTATTGCTAGCCATCTTGCGAAGATCGACGCTCCACCTACTCTGAGGATAGACTAGACTCAATATATCGATATCGTTATCTATGTACATATATACCTATAATAATAAGTAGATTATGAATAGGTATGAATTTTCCTTTGTTAGTCCCGTTCTAAGCGTTTCTATACGAATTAAGATATTCATATATGTATAGATGAAACTTTGGTAAGTTTTTGTACGCACGCACTCCGAAGCTTTCTGATAAGCTTCGGTAAATTATACGGGCTGCTATCAAAAAAATGTCTAACAGGGCTTAACACGAACTGATGCTTAATATAGGTAAACCAGACATACCTTCATTAGTAGGTACTTTACTTACCCATCTCGGCCGCGAGCTCTGCCTAAGCTACCTACCCATTGCTAGCAGACTGCGTTAACAGTGTATAAAGATATTGATGTCTCTGTACGTTCCGCCAGCATACAGCAGCTCCCTTTTAAAGCACATTTTGTGAAGTGTACTCACCAAACATGAATTTAACGATAATTCGTCGCACCCCAAGGAGCCCGACACGGCCCCGATCCCCCGAGAAATCTCCTGCTCGTCGCGGCACTAAACGTCGCGCACTCCTAGGGCCTCCTTCGACAAATAGCGGTTAATTGAAAACGGACTCCTGCAGCCGTGCAGTTGACGAGCTGTAGCGGATTCTATTTATTTATCAGCAGACCTTATCATACTATTTTTGTTAAAAGCTACCACCCCTTTAGGAGCTTGATGGCGCTGAGATTCTAAGTGAGATTTTCGCAAAGACCAGTCATCAGATGGGTCGACAAAAATTTATTATCTCGAGATCCTCCGTGTCATGGAAGGCATTAAGTAATAATAATAGTAATACCGTTGGTCCCGGCTGCATTAGCAGTCGTTAACAACCACCAATCCGCATTGGGCCCGCGTGGTGGTTTACGGCCTGTTCTCCATATCTATCCATAGGAAAGGCTCGTGCCCCAGCAGTGGGGACATGGAATGAGCTGGTGATGATGGTGATGTAACCACCTCTTTGGTCAAGGGACCACCGGACTCGAAAGAAAAGGTCAATTTCAAAAGGGGTACATATTGTCGTACTTAGTAGGTGGTAGAACTGGTTTTAAGTTCACTTGGCTACCTATCATATCCATCTGTTACCATTACAATAAGATTGTAGATCTTTGATCTAAACCTAACTTACCATCAGATGAGATAAAAGCCAATCACTTACCCGTTGTTGAAAAACAACTCACTTTCTAATTTATTATTATTGTATCAGAAAAACTGAGAGGAAACTGACTCTCTTCCTATGAATAGAATAGAACTTATTTACCAATTATCTGGTATACCTAGTATAAATGGTGACCAGAATTAAAAACAACATAATAAAATATTTACCACAATTTGACGTATAAATTATGAAATAGTAAGAGGTTCAACATATGACGGGTAAGGTGATGAGCATGACAACAACTATGTGAAAACGGAATACTAAAGAAAAAATTATAGACTGTGTGAATAATGATTATATGGTAAAGAAGGAATTAGAAGTTGAGATGACGGCTGTCTCCAAATAAGATCTTCAAGTAACAGGGCAGGCAAACGATTATGGTTTTCAGATTGATCCACTGCTGCGGCAGACAGAAAGAAGTGTCAAGAAGGAAAGGAGGCAGTGGGAACGTAACCTTATATTACTATGTTCTAAGAGTAGTGCTGATAAAAACACGGACCGCACTAGCCACAATAGCATAATTGGTAGCGCGCTTACCACTACGTCGGAGGATTCAAACCTGCTCGTGGAAATTTTTCCATCGCTTTTCCGAACGAATTTCCACAAAGCTTATAGTTTAAGGCACACAACCAATGTCAGAGGTACTCAACCCCGGTTGTTACGAGTGTTGCTTGTAACAACAACTCCGCGGTCCGCCACCCCTTGGTTCGCGGCTCGAAACAACATTTAGCTAAATAGGCCTCTTAGCAGTGTCAATGTTGATACACACAATAAAATGCATTGTGAATGCCTATTTCAGCAATCATAGATGTCAAGATTATAACCTTACCATAGACTAACCTTAATATGCCCGATATTTATTTATTTATTTAGTTATAGGTACACAGACAGATTACCATCAATACAATCTATAGTAGTTACGCAAATAAGTTGAGAAGGCTAGACAATAATCCAAAAGAGTGTCACAACATGATTTAAAAAAAATATAACATTATAACTTAAACACTAATAAATACACAACAAAATATTGTGAACAATGAATTTGAGTTTAAGGACAAGAAGAGGACTGCTCATTTTTAAAGCTGTCCGATACAAACTTTTTGTATCGTGTGAAACTGGCGTTATAAATATCAATGTCTTTGAATATTGAACTAATTAATGATAGAGATGACCTCTATAGTCAGTCAATGTTTACAGCTAAGTTAAAAAACAGATTTAGAGTTTAATTTATACTAAAGCAAGCAGGGCAGCTAAATGAGTTTATACCAACATAAACACAAATGTTGAAAAAAATTCCACGAGCAGGATTTGAACCTGCACCCTTCTGACATACTGGGTCAGGTGCTCTTCCAATTGAGCTATAGTGGTTCTAACCAGCCCGCCGAAATTATTCAACACTTTTTACTTTGAAAGCCAAAAGCGCCCATTTAATGTCAACAACTACTGTCACTAACATCCGATCATAATATTTATATAATATTTATACATAACATTTGTGTTTTTGTAATTTGTTCGCAACAAAATTTGCGTTAAAAATTATTTGAACATTTTATACCAACATGTTAATCACTAATATACTCGTACATATTGATATATTAAACATTTATTAAGTGTTTACTAAAATCATCAATTCCAACTTCCATAGAAAGTACAGGTTTTAATTAGTTTTGTTGGTAGTAGAACTTTCTTTAAGTCCGCCTGGCTCGCTACCACCATTTTATGAAAGCCCTTCGCCACAGCAACAGTCTTAATATTATTGTTGAGGGCGTATGAATTAACGATACAATAAAAGTTTCATGGCGTATATGTATACTATGAAGCTTTTATTATATCCGAAGTTGAATTAACTTTTGGCCGCTTTCTTAGTAACTGTCGTAAGAAGGACCAACTTCGGAAACAAATAGGTAATATCTTTGTGCACCTCTGTTAATCAGCTTTTTTCAGACTACCTTAACAAAAACATTGAATCCAAGCTTGTTGAATAAATAATTTAACAAAATAAACAATAAATATTATTTAAATTGCAATAACAAAGTTTTTCCATTATCATCATCATCATCATCATCATCTCAACAACTCGGACAAAGGCCTCCCCCAAAAATCTCCACAACGACCGGTTTTGTGCTGCTCGCATCCAGCGGCTTCCCAGGTGAACCAACGATCTGGTTAAGTGTTTTCTATGTATATATAAAATTATTAATATAATTTCAGTATTAACAAGGGTATACTCCTTAGTTGGAATAGGTATATATTAGGTATATACCTTTTGAAACACCCGATGTTCTGGTCGTGCTGCCGACCAGAACATCGGCAGCGTAAGCATAAGCATAAGCGGCAGACCGCTTACAAGGCAAAATCTCCATCTTCTTGTAGTATGAGTAGTATGTAGTAGTATGCCTAGAATAAGTTTCAACTAAAAGTTTGCGTAACTCCGTGTTTGAACGTTTAGAAAAGATATTACTAGTACGTCCAAAATTGACAACAAACTATTGATACTATTTCATATTTAAGACAATATTATGCTAAAAAATATAAATGCTATTTTTATTTATAATAATAAGGAGAGCAACAACGTTATATAATCCTAGCTGTGCCCCGCGGTTTCACCCGCGTTAACAAGCGGTTTTCCCGTCTTTGCAACATTTTTCATTACTGCTCCACTCCTACTAGTCATAGCGTGATGTAATATAGCCTATAGCCTTCCTCAATAAATGGACTATTCAACACAAAAATAATTTTTCTATTTGAACCAGTACCTAGTTTCTGAGATTAGCGCGTTCAACCAAAGAATCAAAAAACAAACAAACAAACTCTTCAGCTTTATAATATTAGTATAAAATATTGAAATTTACTTTATTATTAATATTAGTAGGATACAGTCTAACACTAAACTAAATGTTACAATATGTTTGAATATCAATGATTATCTTTTTTTCTTCTTCTGTTCTTAACAACGCTAATTCCTATAACAATGTGTATTTTTAAAAGAACAACAGTGCCTAAATATTAACATTTTTTATTGGTTTAGTTGTCCAAATTAATAAACATATATAAATAAACCCCAAAAACGGATACCTAGGATTGGTAATAGCCTTCTGGGGGATTTGAAAACTTTTAACCTAACTAAACTGTTCAATTAGTATTGAACTTGTTGGTACAAGTTTGCGTTAAAAGTCGGTTTAAAGATTTGAATGAGAAATATACCAAAGAAAGCTTAGAACCAGAAAGTGGTCTTCACAAAATAAGGAGACTGTAGAAGATAAGCTTCACACAAACAGCCTATACATTATACATGGCCTTATACATTTGCCACAAAGTAAGTTCGTCAAATTTTGTACACTCCGTACATTGAAAGTAAAGTCACATGCATTAAATCACACTATGTCACACTAATATTATAAATGCGAAAGTATGGGTGTATGTGTGTATATTTGTTGCTTCTTCACGCTGTAACGGATGGATGGATTTGGGTGAAATTCGGCATACAGACAACAACAACAGCTGCGCCCGGACTGTTCCGATATGTTCCGAGATGCGTGTCCGTGAGAGGGTCTGTGTATTTTTTTTACGGGTAAGCACAGTGCCTTTGTCTCACCTGATGTTAAGTGATGATAAGGCCATTGGGTCGAAGCGCACTTTACCCGGGATCCTCAACTAGTAAGGCACTGGCTATCTTATCTCTAGCTGCCGGAACACAACAATGCTACAAACATTGATGTTATGGCGACATATTTAGATAAGATCGTGGTAGCTAGCCAGGCGGACAAACAAGTCCTACCACCAACCAAACCGAGTACACAAAGATGTACCCACCAGGGGAATCGAACCCGGAACCTCTAGGTCTAAACCGGTGGTCTTAACCACTAGGCCACAGAGGCGGTATGCGCTGCTCAAGTGCGGTATATATTAAGCTTACCTTCTGCGTTTCCTTATTTTGTGCTCTCTTGTAGACCATCCCACCTACAGAGTGAAAAAAATAACTCTGTACCCATCACAAGGTTTGACCATAGAGGTAGTAAATGTCGGCGGTCGAAGCAGGCCGTCGTAAAGTACCGAGTTTACAAGACAGGTGAGTGCGGTCGGCGAGCGCGCGATTTATGCCAGTTGCATGGTTTTGCGGTTGGCGCAGCGTCGCTCTACTCGCACAATACAATGCTTGTACTATTCTACAAAATATTAAATGCTGGAGTGCGATTTTTGAATATCACCTCAAAGTTGAAAATGGAAGAGAATACCTTTATGTAAGGCCGCCCTTAGCTGTTTTTAAGCAATACGGATTATACAAATAAAAATTACTAAAATTACATATTTACCTACCTAGATATTGTTTTTAAAAATTCACGCAAACGCTTCACATTGTAATGAAACACTTCACACGAATTTACTAGCGTTTAGTTTAAATATTATGGAACCTTCTTACCTAATTCCTAACGTTTTGAACCTTTTTTTAGGGTCCGTGATAAGTAATATGTAAATTAAACGCAAAAAAATAAACAATAAAAACCCGCCTGCTTAAAAAATAATAAGTAACTAAATAGAAAATCAACTGAAAAGACCGGAACAAGATAAAAATTCAATTTATGCAACATCATACATAACACACAGCGGGAGGCACGCACAAAGTGAGAATGATTGTTGGATAAATTGAATTTTTATCTTGTTCCGGTCTTTTCAGTTGATTTTTATTTAGGTACTTATTATTTTTTACGCAGGCGGGTTTTTTTTATTTTCAATTTTATTTATGTATTTGTAGTTAGACAAATTTCATGATATATCTTTTTGAAATCCTTGTATTGAGCCCTCTAATTTGATACCCATAATGTAGTATTAAAAAAAAATTGTTTTTCACCAACTCCAATGTCGTCGAACAGCCGCTATGTTTTTTTTTACGTCACCTATCTAAAAACACTTGGTCAGCTAACACGAATCTAACGATACCCTAATTATGTAAATCCGTTCAACGGTTCTGGAGATATGAAGTGCTAAAGAATTATACAAGATACGCGCGAAAAACAATACCCTTCTTTTGCAGTCGGGTAAAAAGTAATTCATTACAAAAATACTTCGTTTTTGCAAAATATAGGAATGTTGTTTATATAGTGAGTTTTATAGCCTTTTGATAAGTAACAATGAGAGCCGGGGGTAAGAACACGTGAATACTTAGGTACATAAGTATGAGCATACAATGAAATAAACATATACAAATTGTCGGCGGATGGTGGAGCTACCATCTAGGCGCAGCTGCTAAGATGTCAGGTTGCGATCTTGCAGCAACTTTCGCAGTTTCTGATAACAAGATGGGTGAAGATATTGAAGTACTTAGTTATCGAGTTCTTCCGTGCTTCGAAAGATATGTTAAGCTATTGGCCCCGGTTGTTGTCGTAAGATAAAATCATCATCATCAATCGTCATCAATGTAGCGTACTTTACCAAAAAAAGGTTCTAAGTTGTGATTTACAATCTACGATCCTAACGTTTTGAACTATCATGGTCACTTACATTAGAATAAATATTATTAACGGGATTATTACCATGTTTTTTGTTGTGTTAACTGTGCCGAAATATCGGATACTCAAACATAACAAAAAACATGGTAATAATCCCGTTAATAATATTTATTCTACGATCCTAAGTAGCAGAAAAATGGGCTATTTAATTTTCGATTCTGTGTACAATACAAAAATACAAATCAATTGAAGTATTTATGTATTTATTGTATTTATTTATTTAGCCTACTTCTTAACTGATCTTTAGTATTTGTAAAAATATATGATCGAATGTTAATGACGGTAGTTGTTGACATTGAATGGGCGCCTTTGGCTTTCAAAGTAAAAAAGTAAATAGTGTTGAATAATTTCGGCGGGCTGGTTAGAACCACGATAACTCAATTGGGAGAGCACCTGACCCGGTATGTCAGAAGGGTGCAGGTTCAAATCCTGCTCGTGGAAGGTTTTACAGCTTAATAGCCGTTCACAGGTAAAATCAAAACAAACAACAATGAAGTACGTTGTTCTGAATTCAAATTATATATGATAAATCTAATAATTGATGGACATGAAAATTAACATTGGGTTGCATTCGGAAATGCGATAACTACTGAGAGACATTAAGAAAATAAAAGCACTGTACCTACTCCGCTTATGCCCAAACACATATTATGGGTACGTTACAAGAACTTTGTATGCTTACTTATGTCAATCAGCCAGCATTTTTTCGGAACAGTAAATAGCGATCATTAAACAAAACACATGTCTAATTATGCCTAATTACTTTCTCTGTGGTTGATAAGCGATTCGCGTGGTGCCATGACGGATGGGGAGTCACAAATTAATCATTGCCGCCCTGGGCAAGGCCTCATCTGTGCAGGGGAAGTATTCGGGATAATACGTTTTTCTTTTTTTAAATAATGTGTTTTTTTGTATGATTTTTTTGTTGTTGTTAATGGCTCAATTATCTCGTTTAATAAGGGTGTTGCAGCGGTAACGACGGAAGCTATTTGAAGAGTGGAAAGTTTTGTGTGAAGAATTATTAACTACATTTGTAGAAGCGGTACGAGTATGCACGTCTAGTAAGTAACTACCTATATTATTATGTTTACTTAATGTTTATCCATATTAAATGTGACTGAACTGATTAAGAAGTTGGTTTTTTTTTTTTATCTGAATTTCCTCAGTACGTTCCCTGGACAGTTATCGTCATAACGACCATTCAGCCTCTTGCCACAGATTACTTAATAGTTACCTTTTGCGGAGAAAGAAAGCTTCAAAATAAGCTCTTTTAAAATTAAAATCATAATGTTCTCAAACCGTGGGCTCATGTGCACTCAATTACGGAAAATAATTACAAGAACTGTTACACTGTTTTATGATAACTATATTATCAAGACTGCATGCTCTACTATAGACTATAAAGTACGAGATCCTTAAACTATGTCAACCTTATAACCTGTGTATCGCAATAAAGCTATATTAATTTACAACACTGCAACTGTAGTTAATATACCTACATTTATAATAGTTATTTGTAAAATATCAAGAAGCGTATTTACCAATTTATTTGTGAACACCAATGATACAAACAGTGAAGAGACAATTAAGTTATCCTTTGTTAACCTGTTTATCCATAGAGAAGTACGTTCTTGAGAAGTTTTCAATCGTTGCTAACAAAAATAAACACCCAAATCAACAACGTCAGCATCCAAAGAGTTTTGTCAACTAATAAAAATAAAACGAGCCTGGCTGGATAGAATTGTTTAAAAATAAAAATTGAAAAAAGTTGAGCGGTTACAAGCTGTCAGTTTGACAGCGCCGGCGCCGGGCGGGAATCCGATCCGATGGAGACGTCAATAGGCCTAAAAATAAACAAAACTGTTTCTCAATAACTGTCTGTAGGCCTGTGGGGTACGTATGTTTGAATGATCGCTTAGACTTACCACTTTTTAAGTATCATAATAATATATTGTTTTTATTTTTTTAAGACATCTCTAGAAAATATAGACACACTTTTTTTGTTTACGATTTTTGCGTCTGTTTTTCCATTTAATTCTATTTTAAGTGGCGAAGTAGGTATTTAGATTTTAACAATAGTACATTATTTTATATTTTTTGTGTTAGTTTTGGAAGTGATTGGTAGTAATAAAATTCTGGCTACAAGATGTTACTGCGAAATATAAGTGTAAAATAAATACATAAATCTTTTTAATTTCGTCCTAAAGCTCTCGTGTAGAGTTTAAAAAAATTCAGTCTTTGGAACCTTATAACTAAGGCATCGCGCAATTACAAGCCATAGTGTTGCAAGCATATTTGGACTTCAGTGACCGCTAACCATCAGGTGCAGGCACCGATTACTTGATAGATGACTCAGACAAATAAAAAAAAGATAAGTACAACAGTATTACCTAAGTACGACAAGCAGTTGCAACAAAGAAGGAGTTAGCCTCTCAGTGATCTATTTGCCTCCCTGTCTACATAATACATACGTCAGTACGTCACTCCGGTCCATTCGAGGCTCATTAGCTAACGATATGTCCGTTAATTTGTTTGAGTTGCAATTAACGTGTCGGGTTCGACGGCCGTTTCTGTTTTTTTCTTTATCTATGCTCGTAAAAAACAAAACTCCAATCCGTTCGGTATTTAAATTTTGACAGCGAGAGCTTACTGATTTGTACGTCTTTGTAATAGTTTAAGATCTTATAACAAAGGAATAAGGTTTAAATTGAATGAGTGTGCATTTACGGAGCACTGTCATAAAGTTGTCAGCTAGAAATAATCGCCTGGGCAGTGTCAATACGGACTGCGTTTAAGCTGTTAAGTTACAATTAATTTGTTACAACGTTGTTGTGATGTGAGTGGCTGTCTGAGACATAATAAAGTATACATTATGCAATGGTACCTATTAGAAATAGCTAAAAAAATCGATTGTTTTTTAATTAACATCAAAAACTCTTGCAATAAATCGAAACAGTATTTTTAAACCGTCCGCCAAGATAAAACTGCAATCTTAAGATAAATTTTGTTGTAAGAAAATATAGTCTTAATCCTCCTAATAACTCCAAAGATAGAGTCAAAAACATTTCATTTCTTCAAATCAATACCTTACATGTTTTACTGACCGGAATATCTAGATGAATAGCACTGCTTTAACCAGGTATAAATTATTATTTCTAGGTAAGATTGTGTGATATAAATTATTGGTTATAATATAATGTTTATTATTATATTTTTTTAATACTATGCTACAGCATACTTTAAATATTCTTCTTGTTTAAACTGTGTTTTATAGTTATGAGATGATTGTAAAAAAAAGAATAGCAATGTTACTGAATTTATCCGTTTCTGCAGCATAACCTTTTTTCTCGGAGAGTTGTAAGACAATAGTTGTATTGGATGAAGGTGTATGTGCCAATATAATCTATCCAAGCCTGCTGTTGGTTGATATCTCATCGATATCTAAATAGCGGTGTTAAAAACTATTGAAATACAGTTTTTCTATTATATTGCGAATTCTCTACATAATTTCTATACTTACTGTTACCTTGCTAGGTAAGGTGGAAATTATGTAGGTGATTCTGCTGAATAAGAACATAAAAATGGATCTAGGATTAAAAAAGCTTGTTGGTTACAGTTATTTTGATATATCGATCTGCTTGGATAATTTACTTATCAAGATCAAGAGCAAGAGCATCATCATCAATTCATTCAGATTCGGGACTATCGGGAGTCTGATCTAAATTCTGAACATTAAATAAAGGAACCTTCAAATTGATCTGAAATAAAGCGCTTCCCAAAATAATACTTTTATTTAACGTAGGTAGGAAAAAACTTAATATTTACTAATACTTAATAAAATTAGCAAAGTTTTTAATCGATCAAATTAGTTTTTTTAACTCAAAAAAATTTCTAAGTTAATAAAAGTTATGAGGGTAACGTATAGTTATCACACTGACACATTTTACAACTGAAGATAATTTTATTCTATCTCGTTTGCATATTGTAGTTGATTTTTGATGAATTCGGTTCTAAAATCTTTTTATAAGTAATTATTTTATCAATTTTTTTACTAAAATATCAAAAATCTTAAAATCTAGTTATATTTTAACGATTTTTATTTGATTGCTTTGATTTGTTAAGTATTTTGATGCCGACGGCACATAAAATTTCAAATATTAGACACATCATTTTAATAGATAGAGTTTTTTTTTTTTTTTTTAAAGCAAACTGTCTAATCATTTGGCCACCAACCTGATGATTCAAGAGGAAGGTTTATATATATATACATGCATAATATAGTAGAGAAACACTGATAATATCAGCATTGCACCCGTGCGAAGCCGGGGCGGGTCGCTAGTCTCTAATAAATGTTCACCAACTGAACTGAACAATGACTTAATAATTTTTTGAGTAAGGACAATGAGTCAATGAGTCTATCTCATGCAATGCCATTTCGATGGTCTCGCTAAGTGATACGACCAACAGTTACTTCACTAACACTTAATTCTTACATTTAAAACGATATTCGGTTTTGTTTTCAGATTGTTAAAATGATGCCTAGTTTTAATGCATGTTTTATCACAAGCCAATTTCATTACTTTTACAATAATTGGTATTACATTGAATTGAATACCTAAGTGAATTTTATTTTCTTATAAGAGTAAAGTTTCTTTAAACCTAAAAAGCCATCAAAATGAAACATTTTAATTTTAAGTTTAATAATTAAAATTTTTCAACATTTGTGTTTTTTTCATCAAAATTAAGTGCTCATTCAAAAGTTTTATTAATAACTATGAAAGCTTAAGCTCCGCTAACTTGTTAACGTTATCCGTAATAATAAAGCTGACCTAAAATACTCCTGGCCCCTACACCATTAAAATAAGTTAACAATTTTATGTCGGCGCATTCCGACCGGTAGTTAACTAAACTGTTGCAGTTATCCGTGGCACTTTATCATTTCAGTTCCTTGCACACGCTATATGCACTAGACTTCTAGACTCTAGCTAGGCGAGTATTCCGTTACAAATATGTTTTTTCTGTGTCATTTCTGAATGTTGTTTGTGTATTAGCTTGCGACAACACTGCGCAACTTCATTGCAATAAATGTTATTTATGGCGACATTTTGCCGATTTAGATATCAGCTAATGGTTTACCTATTTCGTAAATGTGAATAGAGAAGCAAGATTCGATTGCGATTTTGTAAGTTGAGAAGCTTTCGGAATATCAGGCTACCAAATCAGCTTCTTCTTGCCTTCGAAGATACGTCAAAGCTGTTTTCTAGCTTTTTTGGAGAGAGTTTCAGCGTCAACGGACTTTATAGGGTGCGGTGTGACACTTATAGGGTTCTTCAAGCTGTGTGGTCTAAACGCCGTCAGAAGGTGTTAGTACTAGCTGTTGTCGTAAGGTGAAAGGTTGCAGTCACCAAAACCTTCTTACTTGCATTGGACCCGGGTGGTGGGTTGTTGCCCAACCTCCCCATATGCATTTGTTCATGTGGGCACACCTGAGTTCAGCAGTAAGACGTTTATAAGCTAAGTATGGTGACTAAGATATAATTATTTCGGTCGGTTCCTCTTTAGGTGGGTCTATAAATATACTCCCCAGATCTACAACGAATGTAATCTCAAAAATAAAAGCTCACTTAGTAAGTAGGTAATTATAGGTTTGTAACATTGTTAACTCTACGTCCCGTCACTAACTAGCATCATTTTTAAAACTAAATCAGTAGCTTTCGGTGTCACTACATCTTATTTTTTTTTTATATACAATTTGGTTAATCTAACATCATGTATACTTTTTAATACTTGCTGGGTTGAATATCTCTCTACTAATTTATTAATTTATGTAAAGTTGCAAAATGCAAATTGACCTAATAAACTTTGAATTGCTCAAGCGATTCCGCCGGTCACAACATACATCTTATGAGAATCATGTAAATCTATCGCGATGGTTATAAAGTAATTTCTGTATGGCATTAACTCCTTTTTTGGCGCGAAGCCGACGCCATCTTGCACAAGGCTCCACAGATAATTATTGTTTTCAATGCACCCTCCTCGTTGCAACCGCATTGCTTATCTACACATAGTGCACTTATAATTACTTATTGTGTTTATATTTATGTATGAAAAATGTCTATAATGATCATAATTAGTTGTATTAACTTCTATTTATACATTTTGTTGAATATTAATTGTCGAATCAACGTTCTAAGTATGTGTAGCCCTATTATTCATGTATTTAATTTCTGTAGTAAACTTTGTACCTACGTTATTTTGTCCATGTCATGTCCTTTTAAATAGAATTTTCATATTGGGAACTCTACTTTACAATATGTTATTTATTAAGGAGACTATGCCATAAATATATGGTCGAAAATAAAGAAGAAGACTGATTTTCTAGTGAAGTATGAATTCTGACTTCATACATTTCATATTTTTTTATTTGTTTCCCTACCCATGTTACATGGGGTTGACCCCATGTCAGAACACTTTGTGTGCAGATAGATTAAGGCTAAAGAGATTAAGGTCGCAGTGCGCGAGTGATATCCCTGATGTTGTACCCCGTCTGTAGGCTACGGTGGCTTTCCATCAGTCGGAAGGCTTGTTTGACACCTATGTGGTAGGTATAAGAGAACAAAAATATATTGAAGTTACACTTCAATTTAACAGTGGTTTGCTCTGAAACTTCATGTTAACTGTGACCATTTCATCACACATAAAATACCGTTTGTTATCATTATGTTTTCCTCGTATTTTATTTCCGTAAGTAGGTATATAGTAATGAAAGTTATCTTTGGTAAAAATCGGAAATACTCGCAAGATCTTTAAAAATATTTTTTCGTATTGTTCTTGATTAAGGCTTTGAAAATAAGCAATATTGCTAAGGCACAGAGAACTACCTACACAAAGATGTTATTTGTGTTGTGGCTACAAGCTACAACACGAGCTGAGCTGGTCAGCCCTTTCAGTTGTTTCTCATTATACCTTAAGAAACCTATTGTAACTTTAATGTATTGGAAACACTGAATAAATAATTACTTTACTTTACTTTACTTTATAGATAACTTTACAAGCGACGGTAACTTGTTAAAATTTTTCACGTTGGTTTGTTAGCTACTTATTAATGTATTCAAAGTGAACTGTAAAATTTAAATTACACAACAGATGCAGGATAGCGTCTATTACGGGAAAAGGGCCAACTTAAGAGAAGGGTAACAAAGGTTACACAGTGTGAACAAGTTCTCATCTATAAATGGCAGCATTACAGGCTTAGATTTATTAAAAAAAACTATGATAAAAAAAATATCTAGGATCTGTAGAAGAGTGCCAAAGCTGTAAGATTTACCAACCATTCATCTTTTCGGCCTTGTTGTTTACAAAATAATGTAAAACTTGAAACGTTCGATTGAAAGTTAAGAATTGGCACGTTATTGAAATATTTACTCAAATTAAGTAAAACAAGCTGTAGATAATTGTTCAGTAGGAATTAGATATCGTCGAGGACTATCGACTAAATTAATCTCTCCAGATAAATAAAGTCATGCAAATTTTTGATGCTAAAATCAGTTGAAATCCAACTTAAAGACTTCTGGAGTACCGCAAGGGTGCATCGTTGGGCCGGTGCTTTAGCTCATCTTTACCACCGCTATGCCTACAAATAGATATGGGGACCCAAATTTTTACACTGCTGGGCATATTCATGTTTCAAAATTATTGGACAGCAGCATAACTCCAAGTAATGTGGAATGTGAATGTTAAAACGGCAATAGTGAATCAACATAACAAACAATTTATTTTTTTAGATTTAGATTTCTAAGACAGAGTTAATAATAAATCAATTTTGTATTGCAGAGTATTGTCAAAATAAAATCTAATGAGTACACCTATAGTTTATCAGTACTGATTCGCGAATGATTAACTGTCGATCCAGCGATTAAGTCATTATTACCGCGTCCTACGTCTGCAATTAACGCATTGAACTTGCAATCATTACATTCCGCCAATGTAGCGCCAATGTAGTTACAACCTTTTAATCATTATGACTCTTTTATAAACGACTCAACTCCAAACAAATGTCAAAAGGCAATAAAGTTTTAAATCGGAATTATTGCTAGGTAAATGTAGAGTTAATAAGATTCTGCAAGCAACCATTATTTAATTTTACATTTAAATTTATTTGCTTAATTGGTTATTTTACATGTCATCGGTTATCGTGTAGTTTTGAAAAGGTTAAGAATAAATTTAAGATACTCCTATATAATTTTCTTTACCAGATGATGGTAATGTTTGTGTTATTGAAATAAATAATATTAATTAATAATATCGTTCACTTCTGTTAACTTATTAAACGACCGTTTAATAATTATCAGCATTCCAGTTAACGTTGCTTCTGCCTACTAAAAATAAAGGAGAGCCAATCATTGAAATAATACAAGATTAATTGTTTACGAATATAATTTTATTAACAATTTTAATTTAATGACTGTAATGTAAGTCGATATCATATTTACAATTTGCATTTGTTTATATTATACATTTTTACAATCTCTCTCGAGTCTATACCTATAGCCTAGAAACCTAATGCAAGTATTATCTATAATGCACAAGAGTTTTTAGTGAGAGTGCTATATAAAATACAGTTTTATTGATCCACCGATCTTATAGGAAAAAAAATATTCGTTTAGAAAATTCAATTAGACATAGAAATGCTGCAAAGTGACAATCCAATAATTATAATACTAACTCAGTAATTATAACAAATGGGAAAGAGTAAAACTCTGAAAAAGAATTTTATTAAAATTTAAAACAAAGTGATAGAAACGATCTAGTATGTTTTTTTTTATATAAGACCGAATATTGTTCGATGGCTCTACCAAAACCGAATTTCAAATGTGATGCTATATCACTTTATCTAATTTCGTTGATAGGAATCACAAAAAAACACTTTTTGAAGTTTGAGGAAATTGCAACTTTGCGATAGCGCGCGCTCAAGACTTTAGGCCTAAACGATGACTACCGTCAATTACCATTTTACAGCGTTTCTAAGACTCGCAATATAATACATCTTAATAAATACTTTCAACAGAAATAGATACATTTTGTATAAAAAAAACAAGTCCACACTAATCCTGCCAGCGTTACGAAGTCATACGTGGCTCAGGTACAAACCTTCGAATATCATATTACATATAATTTATAATACTCCAACGTAATTATCTACATCATTAATAATTACTTTAATGTAAAACTAAAGCCTGATATGATAAATAAAACTATATTTATTGGTAAACTATTTAGGATATATAAATATTTAGGTAAGTAAATGCTTTTCGGCATACGGCAAAGAGTAGATCTAAACACCTTACCTAAATTCTATTTACGCAAAAAATTAAATAAATAACTACAAATCACTCTTCTGGATGAGTAAAGTTGTGTAAACAAAGTCAAATTATAAAATTAACCCTGTTTCTCCTTAGTGAGTCAAGTGAACATTGCAATACTAACATTGGACTAATTCGGAGGGCCTTAATAATTCCACGCACCGGCCTGACGGCAAAACTTTTGCTACAAAGTAGATTGGTACATACCTGGTACGCAGAATTGTTGATTTTACTTCAAGCACTCGCTTTTCACTGTCAACAATATAATAATGCCCTAATAAACTGGTTTGCCATGCTCGAACATCCCATGCATCACGGACTCTGTGGCTCTAACTAGGTTAATTGATAACTTGTCTATATTGCATCGTCCATACGTCACTGAGAGTTCTG